>JARJLE010000581.1:0-26401 GCA_029289555.1 Mycena latifolia | reverse complement strand
CAGAGGACCTCCCGACTGCGCGTCGCCGTTGACTTCTGCGAGGGCTGCGGGCGGACATGGGTGTCAATGCAGACACGGAGAGGAGGGAGATCATACCCCGCACGAGACCCGTGCCCTGCTTGCCCGTCGCGAGCATTACGAGTACGACCTTGCTCTCTGAAGTTGTCATTGAACTTGTCGAAGGGGAGATGTTGAATTGCTACTGAGTTGCGGCTGAGGGTGGATTGAAGCTTGGTGTATAGTTTAGTGATGAATATCGACCTGTTATATACCCCCACCCTCCGTCTAAGCGTGTTGCCGACGGAATTGAATACGCGATCTGGGTCAAAAAATCGGTAAAGTGGATCGACTTAATCGGGATGCACAGTACATACGCGACGGTAAAGTTTGTGCAGCCTCGTTTCTTTTTTCTGAAGTTTTAGAGAATGAGTGTCGTTAAATGATAAGCCTACAACAATTTTAGACCTGAGAGACAGCGTGAAAGGCTCAGTGGATCCAAGAAGAAACTCACCTCAAGCAGAAAAAAAACGGGGCTGCAGGCCGTTTGGGATAATCGGGCTGGATCTGCATGGAATCGTAAGGTGAGACCAGTAGTTTTCTGCTGAGATATTCAAGTCCGAGCCGGGCGCGAGGCCGTGGAGGGGCAGACCAGTGCCACGAGACGATTAAAGTACAAACGCTTCAGATCGGCCAGCCTTGAGCTTAGAATGCTATGAACATATTGATTAAATGAATAGTGCGTATAAGAGGCTACGCACTATCCAAGCCAGAACCCGGACGTCTCGATGGGCTGCAATGTATGCACCTTGATTGGCCTCGGGAAATTGCACTCGTCGAGAAAATCGACTTGAGGACAGCACGCCCGAAAGCTACGACGGGGTTGGAAAGAAAAATAATGGCTAGGTGTAGTTGGCTTACGCGTTGGGGGCCGGAGAGCCACCAAGTCGCGAATTGGACCGATTTGTTAGGAACAAAGTACTTAGGGGCCGCTCATCGAACTTCAAGAGCCTGTAAAAGATCTTTAGCAGGATGCATGTGGTACGCTGAACAACATGGCGGGCAAAGCCGTACCCGTAGGTCCCAGTCTGCCACAATATCTCGCGTGCACGGTGCGATGCACTCCTTTGGGGTCATCGGAACTTGAAGTACTAGAAGCAATGGAGATCGCGCGACAGCGAGCACGGAGAGCACCAGCCATGCAGGCCAACACTACGAGATTGCGGTGTTTCACAGACTCCAGTGAAGTCAAGCAGGTACATAGCATTCTCCAAAGGACACATACATTCGTGAATCTACAGATAACTAAAGCATTGGAAGGGCCGAAAGGACTCTCTCCGAAGAGAGAAGGGTTGGAAAAAATTGGGCGCACTATGTCACCGCCGAAGCGGGTGAACAGGCGTCGATAGAAACAACATTCTCCAGCGACAACGACGAGGTCCTCAAACCAGCTGCAAGCCGCGACAACATCCCCTCCGAGTCCATCGCGCGACGAATCGATCTTGAAGCGGTTTGGCGAAGGTTCAGAGCTGGACTGAGTACGTCCGACCACCACGCCCAGTGCCGTAGGGGTACCCGACCGTTCCAAACGGCGTCTTTGGTCCGGAGACCTCGGCCTAAGGAGCATTTCAAGGCAGACTGCACGGGCGTCGACTTCTCCCAGTTCTCAAGCTCCCCAGGGATCTAGATAGACCCCCAGGCAGGAAAGCTGGATTGAGTTACGCCCGCCAGCTGCTCTCCCTTCTGGTAACCGGTGGCCAATGAGGCGCTGGGGGGATTTGGTACGCGTCAACCACTCATCACCCGGAAGTTACTAGCCGGGAAGCGGTGAGTAGACATATTGTATGGAACTAAGGCATACCTGGTGTGCGTCAAGACAACATCGGGTGGGTGAGGGCGAAGAACTTGGGAGATGATGGAAGTTAAGATCAAGAGCAGTGTGATGACCAATCATGATACTTGGCCATGCTCGGGAGTCGGCTGCCGGCGGTGGCCGTGGGCAACTATTTCTCAACATCGACGAACCGTGACGCCGACGCTGCTTGCACCTTGATACGCTTCACCGGGCCCGACAAAATCAGTTCGCGCACAGAGTTTAAGATCGTAGATGTCCTTAAGTTGAACACTCCGCCCGGTCTGCCGGCGGGACCTTGTCAATTTCAGCTAGTGTTCGACTGCCAGTGAATCGTTCGACTGTTTCACAAAATGCCAATATAATTCAACCAATCCCACCAGCTGGATACGCCTCTCAGTCTCTCCCGACATACCTGGATATTTTTTCTGCTACGGAATTGAGCCACATTATCCTGTTGCACCTCGGATATAGGCTCGAAAATGCGACCGCTCTCAGTCTTGCCTTCAGCGCTTGCACGACAGAAGCGGCGTTTCCAATCTCCCCGAACAAGCCGTTCTTCCTCTGGTGGCTCAAATGCATATGGTAAGCGTTCACTTCACTCAGTGAACTATTTCGATGACGCCTCGGTTGGTTGGGTCCGACTGAGCTCAAAATTCGACGTGCTAACCACCAGCTTCAAGTGAAATGCCTAAGGATACTTATTTGGATGGGGCGCTGGCAGATAACTTCGCTCCCATGTTCTCGGAAGAATGCCAGGTACCCACCTAGATTTTTCTAACGCAAACGAAATCGTCCGCTAAATCCGATTCGCGCATCGACGAAAACGGGCGAAGGACCACCGCATTTGTAGCGCCCGAGCAGAAGGGCGCCGGGCGGTGTGTTTTCCTTGCCCAAACTATAATCGGGTGCTAAACATTGGCCGCTTTCAACGCGGGAAATTCGTTCTGTGTGCAACAGACAGACAGGCGCGCCATCTCATCACGGCGCAAATTCGGTGTGGTCCCCTTTCTGTGTATCAATTCGAGTCCTTCTCCTTCCCAGGTACGTCCATTATAGCTGTAGCTGCTTAGAGAGGCAGAAGTCTGATTCGAGTCCTCCCTCGGGCTGTCATTCTAGCTTTCCAGTGCCAGTGAGGGCAATTGGAGCCTTTGGTTCAATCTACCACAGCCATCGTTTGATTTTGTTTAACCTCTGTGAGTAATGTCGTGTCCCGTGGTCTCGTTTTGTGCTTAACGATCGAGACCTCTGGCCTTGACCCACTAAATCCGTGTGCAATTTACCCCGCTGTGAGTGCTCTATACGTTTTCCCATACATTTCTCTCGTTTCTATGTATTTTCAAGCCGTGCTTAACCCGCATTTTAGAAACAAGACGCAACCTTGCAGCTTGATTCTGAGTCTGGCGACGGAAAGGCCCTCAAAACGTGGAGCTAACGCCAAGTGTCCGCTACAAGTAAGTGATGCTTAAGCGATATTGACTCGCTGACGCTAAATTTCCTGGAGGATACCGCGGGAGGGGATGTTCTAGGCTCAGCCAGTTGACAATGTGAACCTAGATGCGAGGACATGAAAACAGGGGCTTCGCCTTCCTCTTCCAGTTTTTATTTGGCCCCCGATTACGTAGCCGTCTGGATTTCAAGATTGCTACGCATCTAGGTACCCATAGATTCCATTTGTGTATAGAAAACTTACGATCTTATGAGTAGGCCCGCGTCTTACTTCCCCTGGTGCTTATCAGAAATTTAAGCTCCGGCATTTAAATTCGAGCCCAATTCGCAAAGGTGGAATGGAAGACTCGCGCTAGCTAAGTCTACAAAATATTTGCCTTGCGTAATCGATAGCCTAGAGGATCCAGGTCTTATCACGGGCCCTCCCGAACTGCGTCTTTGAAAGGGCCAAAGCCTGTCGCTCAGTATTCAGCAAGAGCTTATGGCTCGGCTGGAACCTTTCGCCCGAGGACGGAGAGGCTACGGAGCAATGGACTACATAATTTCCGAGGCCACTAAAATGCAAATATCGGAGGTGAGTTCATATCCAACTTTTTTTTTCACTATTTCGGGCAGCAATTCATGCATATCCCTGGTAAGCCATGCCGGGGGCCTTTACGATGGAGAAGCGTCAGTAAAGTCTAAGTCTAGGCAATACCAGGTGAATTCAAGTTGAACCTCGAGTTGCCGAATTCGAAGGTTTGAGGGCTCAGCTCGGATATTCAACCACGTGGGGGAAGAAGATACATGTCTGCCTCTCACGCCGCTGGTCTTTTGGCTGGGGCCCAACAAGCTATTAAAACCTCTCCAAACCCCCCAGTCGATGCCCACGCCCTCTCCAGAGTCTGCAGTTTAACCCGCGGTGACTGCGGGTTTCTTCTCCTTGAACACACAGGGCGTCGTAGAAACCCGTAGAGCCTTGCAACTCTGTCGGGTCCCTTGCGTGGTGAGAATACTGGTGGTATCAGCCCCGGGAAACCCGCAGAACCTCGCGAGTCGCGAGCCGTGTATCTGGCCAAAGAGCGATGGAAATCCTTTGGTGCGTTCATCTTGCTCGACAAACGACCCGCCACTGAAATTAAATGCTCAGAGAGTTTGGATTGTTTGATTTCTTATGCAAGTAGACATTCAAAAGCAGTACATAGACAAGCATATTCCAAGTATCTAAGTAGAACAAACAAAGCAATCTCTGCATGCGTTTGGTTGGATCGCGCCAAAGCGGTCTCCGTAAGCCAACAGCCCAACGACAAGGGAGCATGCGTTCTGTTGGAAACTCTTCAACCACATAAAAGTCGACAACAGAAGAATTCCGCAACACGCCAACAACTCCCCGGCCCGCTAATCCAACCCGGCGAGTGCGAATCGATTTGGCGAAGGATCAGATTTGGAACGAGTCCCGACCGAGAGTCGTTCCCAGCAGCCCCTCAGGATCCCGTTCGTTGCAATCGGCTTCATTGACCGAAGTCTCTGCCTCGGGAGGTTTAGATTCTCGCTTTGCACGACGGGGGGTAACATTGAATCCAGCAACTTCCAAGGGTCTCACGACAGGTTTCCCCGGTGGTCGCCCCGGACGCAAGCCCAATGCGCCCCCGTCGCCAGCGCTCTCCCTGCTGGAATGAATGGCCCAGGAACCACTGGACAGAGTCGGATGGGTCGCCCAATCGTCACCATGATGGAACATATGTATAGCTGATGGTCTGTCTGGGGGAGAGACGGTGAGTTGGAGACGGCTGAGGCGACGCACGGGCTTGAGCTTGAGGGGAGAAACGACTCGGAGGGGCGGCAAATGTGGGGGATGATGGTGGACGAGAGCAAGAGTGTTCCGCTGAGGCTGACAGTCACACGGTGCAGATCAAATTGAAATGGAGACTATCCCGGGCCCGAGTCACCCGCAGGCAGATAAAACCCGATTCTTTGTCCTTCAGAATTCAAAACTTTCGAAGCTTTGCAGAGCTAGAACTGAACGAGAAAGCAAAGCATATGGAGCAGAGGACTCCCCTGTACTCGGACGCGACGTGATCTTTGGGCCAAGTCACGGGGTCGTGCCCTCCATTTCACCCTCTTCTCATCCGCCATATGATGGCTGGCACCGATGCTGATGTTCTCATCTCTGCCGCGGAGCAGCACATCAGCAAAACTCCAAATCGTACCTATGGCGCCGCTGGGAGTTATGTTGCGTCTCTATGTCCCACAAACATACGACAGACGGAAGAAGATGCAAAAAGATTTAATGCTTTACGGATTCTCGGCCGGACGGCAATCGTGGCACAACTCAATCTCCTGCTTTATCCAATCTTGTTCTCCAGAGGCCTCTATACCGACGACCTGCTCAATGTATGTGGCACTTTTTTGACTCCGAGTTGTAGAACTGATGTTTCTCGTCAGTCACTTATACCGGCTCTGATCGATGCCCTGGAGCTAGGAAATCCAACTGACACCAGTACCAGAAGGCCCGCCGATATTTTCTGTGCGGTCGCGGGGTTCATGGAGGAAAAGGACGATCCAAAGGGCTTCTCCAACTGGCTTGACGAGTCGATTGGCGGGGTTCTGGCCGCTATTCGCACAGCGGCGCAAAATATTCCGTTCGCAACTTTTCTTCGCTATACAATATTTGAGATGTATTCACCGGATGCCATTCAGGGTCCGAGAACTAACTGGACAAGACGACGAAGGGGACGAGGCAACTGTTGGGTTCCTACAGTTGCTGTCCGACTTGTAAGAGGCTTCATAGATGATATAGTTTGTTCACCAATTCCGCCGTCCTCATGTACCTATGCAGTAGTAGTGATTTTCTTGGTCTATTCGGAATTTAAAGCCGGTGCCGCGGTGTTGTTTGAAACCAAACAACACCTCTCTTTCATCCGCGCCACCACTTGCATCCCACACTTTTAGTTCACCGCCAGTGCTTGCTCTTCCAATTATGAATTCAATGCAAGAACTCGCTGTAGTAAACCAAATTCAATCCACCGTCAACTCCTACATAAATCGCCAGCGATTTGAAATTCCAAAACTCGCGACATTACCTGCAGAGACCTGGTCCAACCTCAAGACAAGCCAAGCGACCCGCCAAGCTGTGCGCAGGATCGGACTTTCCTCGCTGAAACGCCTTCTCGCCACGTGTGCCCACAACGCGACCGCCGGCCCACGCACCTTGAGCGTGTTGGAGATGGAGGTGCGTCTTGTTCCCTCCAATTGAATCCCATCCAATGAAGGAAAACAGATGGTTGTGGCTACCTTAAGATCTATTCCAACCGCTGCACATATTTTAAGGAAACTATATCAAGATGTACCACGGTGTCCCTTCCGCGCCGCTAGAGATCTCCCCGAGACACTCGACTGCTTTGTTATATATCTTGGTGCCTGCATGATGACTTCGACACATGGACATCTTCGCGTCAAGTCCTGGATCGATCCTGTCTTCGCCCTCTGGCCCGGGCCGCCGCTAATAGAGTGTGAGTACTTTTGTACTGATATGGTTAAAAAGAAACTTACCATGGTGTGGCACACGAAGCACGCCCAAGATCCGTGCTCCGCCTCCTGCCAGAGTCCGGAAGGCCAAGCGCAGTGTCACGACCCTTGTGGGCCCGTCGAAAAGGGCGAAAGGTACGGTTTAAAATCCGATTAAACATTTCTCATGACAGCTCCGCCCATCACAGTGGACGAAGCCACGGACGCCATCCTTGCCGGTAGCTTTTTCAACGTCGGCTTTCGCATATGGTAATTCTGACTGGAATTTTGGCAGACACTTCAAATCAGATGAGCAGGGAACCTTTCTCTCCCGTGAAGCAGGCGGGTCCTAGCAAAGTCACCTTCTTTTGCTCGCATAAAAACTATGGACTTACCCGCCCTTTAGCCCGTGCGCAAGCGAACGGAGCAGGCCAAAGAAAACAAGCGACGTACGTAGAATACTCTGTGCTTCTTTGGACATAGATCTCAACTCCGTCATCTCCAGTTGCGCGCGCGAAGGCCTCATCTGCCGTCCGTCCAGATCTTACTACACTACTACCTCAACCCATTTCCCCCATTGCTCCCTTAACTGCATCTACTCGGGACATCATACCCCATCACCAGGCTCCGCATCTCTAAGACTGAGGCTGTCCTTAAAGCATCTCCGGTTATTTATTGTACATTACGATTGGGTTAAGCGCATTCACATTCAACACCACTATACCCACATACTAGAGATAGGCATGGACTTTCTTTGATGATTCTATAATTGAACACTTGTACAATGTGATTGTAATTATGGGCAGCATAACGCCCATATCGCCCCGCTCATCTTGAGGTAGATTGGTGGTGGCTTAAACTGAAGTGGGGTTAGTAAATGGGGGTCCTCCGGTATAGTAAACACTCGAGTCCAGAAGCGGCGTATAGTGATGTTCTCTCTGTACTCTCTATTCGCATCCGCACGCATGCCGCACCACGCTGCCATAAGACAATTGAGATAAATCGAAGCTCTAAAGGAACAAACCCACATCAGATGTCGAGGTTGCTCAAAAGGATTCCCCGAGTGCCTCGAAGGGCTGGATGACAGTAGGTGTCTTGAATAATTTGCGGTAATGGATCTGTTCTCTCGGGCTGACGGCCTCTTTCATGCTGAATTGCCCACATTAACATCCGAGAGGCGGCGCGGCGCAACGCGAGGAGCTCACAAGGTAACGTTGGATAGATCTATGGCTTTCCGTGCTTCTGCGAACTCCTGAGCCCAAGTTTAGAGAGCTTCGGCGTTCTGGACCATAGGAATGGAATTAAGATCTCTTCGTAGAGCGCGTGGTTTCGAGCGTACCCTGATAATTCTAGGGACTCAGCTTGTACTCCTTGTAATAAAGGCTGTTAACAAGGTATTGGTCTAGATGCGCACCACTCACCGCCTTCAATTCTTCCACAGTTCGAATGACAGCGACCGGAGAACGCACGGGCCGCTTCTCTGTTATCGCCCGCGCCGAGAACCACTCCTGGTCTGCTACAGCAACGGCGTAGACACGGTAGGTGCGATGTTCTGATGATAAGATCACCAAATGAAAGTGGAAGGTATGTATTTCACTTACTCGTCTTGTCGTCGTAAGGGAGTCATTCGCGGAAGTGGAGGCGCTGGGTCTGTCCCATCTGCCTCAGACCGCGTTTACCCGGGATCGTGCCTGAGGTGAGGTAGCCGTTGTTGATTCTTCGGGCCTCCGCGTCGTAGTATCTTGGCAGGCGTTAGAGGTCGGGCCACGGTGCCAGGAAATGGACGAACCGGTGCAACACAGCCTCACATTCATCCTGTGAGGTCTCTTTATAAACGCCCGAAGCGAAGATTCGAATAACTCACCGAGCAGACACGGATTCGTAGGGCGTACGAGTACGGAAATCGAATGGTCCACTTCTTGCACGATTTGGCCTGTAAGGGATCAGAGGATGAGCACCGACAGTACAGTTCCCGCCGCCGAATATAAATTGTGCGTATGCCGACTCGGTCCATATGCCGGCAGCATCGACCTGCGGGGGAGGTGGCACGGGAGGATTCATACTGTGACGCGCTTCTCTCCAGCAGCGCGTATTGTCGGATAAAATACGACAGAAACCTCGCGAGAGAAACTGAAATTTGAGGAGCTCTAGGGTGATGCCTTCAGCATGATCTGTACCCAGTGCCTAAGTAGATATCGAATTTGAACCCGAGTTTTTGAGAGCTGACCTCGAGCCAGATGTCATCCGAAAGGTTCACCGAGCAGGGGGAGACTGTGACATTGAAGAGTTTGAATTGAAACGAGTATTCGCGGTCCATTTCGCTGGACCGTCGCGGGAGATTGGTGGGATTGAAAGTGAGACGGCGAAACGCGTGACGTCACATGCACGTGTTCAACGCGCTCTCTACTCGCGCGCACAGTTCGCGATTTTCTCGTGTCAAATAGATCTAGCCTCTAGGCGGTGAAACATATTCCCAGGATTGGTCAATTTGGATGTGAAGCTCGCGATTCTGAACTGTTTTTTCCCGACACCGCATTTGTCGAATCAATATACAGTATACAAAAATAGGGACACGTCCATGCGGCGATAATTAACCCAGTAAATAAATCTTCTTCGATCAAGTGCAGAAAGTCGTTTGGACGGCAATGTTAAAATACTGCTCGGACATCGTCAAAATCTGGCTGTCGCGCGTAGATGATACGTACCACATTATGAGCGGCATCGATCCCTTGAGATGGAACGGAGTCGGAGCAGCTGGGGTCTTCGCCCGACGCCTCACATGCCTTGGTCGTGCGCGCGGAGCTCGGGTCGAGGAAGTTCCAGAATTCGACACCTGTCAAATATCGTGAGCAATGGTGGCAAGATGTCTGCAAGGCTGAGTGCCCACCGTGGTGTTTATATCTGCCGGTCGTAGTTCGACTAGTCAATTAGACGTGTAGAGGGATGCAATGAACACCTACCCTGCACTTTGGGGGATAGCCGTCGGGACACTGCGACAACAGAAATCAAGATGTGAATCCAATGCCAATGAATTAGTACGAGCAACCAACCCATCGCTAGTATCTGAAGACCGTCGAGGTACGTGAAGCGGCCAGGCCAGAAACATACACAATGCAAAATGGCCTCATGCAGAGTATTGCCGCGTGCCTCACAGAACACAAATGTGCTAGTGCATCTGCAGATTGTAGTAGCAGATCGGGCAGTCATCGCCATCTTCACCGGGGAGCGTGAAAAGTTGAAATAAATGCCAACTAGAATTTGGAAATATACAATTTGTTCGCGGCCCTTCCGGCATTGTTCGCAGTTGACAAAACTATTCGCATACTCAACAAAGGCCGTGTAAATGCAACCTCCCGCACGCCGAGCTGTGCTTTGCGGACTCAGCACGAGATTCTATATCGCGTGGGATATGCCGCACTTGTGGTCCGTCCCGCCTCGCCACGGCCAGCGGTGCGGGGATTTCGAGTTCAAGAACGGCAGGCAGCACGGTCCGTATCGCCGCGTCCGTGCTCGCGCACGCATAGTTGTTGATGCGCGCGTAGTAAAGGCCGGGGTGGGGGTTGTCCACGGCCACGAATGCGCCCGCAGATCGCGACCAGCGCAGTGCATGTAGAGCAAGCGATGCCGTTGAAGATGAACGGCAATGGGTCCCAGTCCAGGAGGCCAGTGAGCGCGTAGACGTGGGAGGTAATCAAGGTGAAATAACTCGGGGCGGGCGGGTTTTGAAGTAATCAGAGCGGATAGGCTGCGACCCGTCCCTCGTTGCCCACTGCCAGCGGCACGGGAATTCGCGCTCAAGAGCGGCAGGCAGCACGGACCGTATCGTTGCGTCCGTGCTCACGTAGGTGTGGTCGTTGGCACGCGCCTAGTAAAGGCCTGGGGAGTTTGTGCGCGGCCACGGATGCGCTCGCGATTAGCGAGCAGCGCAGTGCACATAGAGCAAGCGATGTCGCTGAAGATGAAAGGCAGTGCGTCCCAGTACGGGAAGCGAGCGAGCGAGTGGACGTGGGAGGCTATCAAAGTGAAATAGCTCGGGGCAGGCGGACTTTGGGTATGGAGTAAACAGAGCGGAAATGCTGCGTGCGGGCAGAGGAAGTGTCATTGGTGGAGCTGGAGGTGGACGAGCTGTGGGGGGGGGGGGTAAGGGTCCCCAGTGAGGCTTGAAGGTCACTTCGCCCTGGAATCATTAATAATCTTGTTGACGGAGGTCTGCAGGTCGAGGGCCGCTAGATGAAGGAGCATTCGTCCGATTTTGCAAGATTCCCATTCGCTGCGGTCGAGAGCAAGATCGAGGAACGCCGTACCGGGTGGTCGTGCTGTCCATAAGTCAGTAACAAGTCGAGTTGAAAGTTTCTCCTCTCCGCGAAACGAACGAATAAGTACAGTACTAGTGCAGACACTAAAATGAAGCGACTTGCTTGAATTCGAGGGGGATGTCCTGAGGGTGAGCGCCGGGGTCTTGAGGTCGGATTGTTGCTGCGCGCAGCATACGAGGAGGACGGAAGGTCGTGCTGGGTGATGGGGAATCAAGCCGGCAATCGGACAGCTTCCTCACGACTGCTATGTACCAACTTCTCACTCTCCAGCTCACCGCCGACCTTCGACGCCTGAAGCCCAAGGACCCCAAATATTTCTGGACTCTGGCTATACAGCGCGCCTGGATGACTTTTCGCATCAAGCATTTCAACACATCCGGGGCGCGGACACCCTTTTGAGTGACTCAATCGAGAATCTTACGATGAATCTTTCAGATATCGGACGCAGATTCAAATTTAATCTCGGATCGCGCACGACGCGCGTTTTGCACCGAGAGCGGCCTGAATCTCTGAAGTCCAGCTCAATTTCCGGTGTTGCTAGCAAGGAAAACTTGCGTTTCACGAAACTCAAGCCCTCTACGCGGCGGGGGAATTCACTCGAGCGGCAGGGCCTCCAGCGGAAGCGAGCACTCTCACCTTTTTTCTCCTTACGCACCGTTTAGGTTTAGTAGATTCCTCCATGTTGCCATATCTTCCGGATGCAACAAATATAACCTACAGAAGATCAAAAATAAGTACGTTTGCAAGCCTCCAGACGTACCCACACAATTGCTGATACAACTTGAAGAATATGCAGCTCAAGAATGGACGAACGTTGAGTGCAAGTCGTCGACGTGGCAGCGCACATCACGCTATCGTACGGGGTTAGATTGGGCCCAAACATTGTGCGTTGTGAACGATGCTTACCCTTCGTGCATCCTGACTCTCTTTTGCAGCCTCCTCCATGGACGAAGACCCAACTCGGAAGCTGGCGATGGGATACCAACGAAAGCGAGCATCTTCGCGCGGTGATGAGAGAAACTGCCCCACTCGGCACGGGCGATGCATCCAGGCGAACGAAATCGACCCCCAGAACCTCCTTCGAGTGGGTCGTCTCCTTTACGGCCGCATGACTTGACAATCTGCCGTAGACTCAGAATCGATATCGACTCGAGGCGGAGGATTCGAATTTCCGCCTCGGCGCAGTGGGTGGGACGCGGGTCTACGACAACGGGTCGAAGGTCCTCAAGCAGAGGCTGCGGCGACGGTGGGGCTCCGTGGTACGAGGAGGAGGAAGAAGGCGCGGTGAACGGAGGGAGGGTGTAGCGAGCGGAGGGGGAGGAACAAGCAAAAGGGTCTCACATTAGGCGGAGGAGGGCCGGACCCGCGTTTCGGACAATGATCGCGACGGAGCCGACGTTGCCAAAGCGATGCGCCTGCCTTTCACCTGCTTCGCCTCCTCTGACTGACTTGGATCCTCGAGATAGAGCTCCAGCGCCTCGAAACTACTGCCGGCGTCCAGAGACACATTCGATTATCGTTTCTCTCCGGCTCTGCGCACGATGCTCTAGCCTCTAGATCTCCAAAGGCGCTCGGGGTGCCGCCGCACATCTTGCAAGCTGCTCTAATGAAAACCAATTGTACGAGCGCCCGTAAATTGGCTTTCTCACCACCCTAACCTGGTCTTCAGAGCATTTCTCCGCCTGCAGGCAAGCTACGGAACGTCGGAGTACATGCCGGCCTCGCACCCCATTTTCGTCCGCTCCGTCATGTCCGCAAGGCAGCGCCATCCTCCAGTCAGCCCTACAGATTTGGCTCTGCGGAGGGGGCGCAACGTCCGTGGACGAGCTCGATGATTTAAAATCCTCGCACGCGTCTTCACTTCGATGGAGGGAGGGAGATGCATCGTATGTCCTTGAAAACAACTGTGGTAATGCCCTGATTCATGAGTCACTTAGTCCTGCCAGCGGGTTGTAAAGATCTCCCATATTCCCTCGCGTTAGAAACCTGGACGCTTTGCACCGCAAATGTTCAGAGGGCGATCATCGGTGCAAACAATGTAATTGAGGATAAGTAATGCCGCAGGTATAATGTACAATAGGAATGAGTGCGATACATATGTATAGTCTCGTAGTGTAAGGAATGTGAGGAATCGGGATAGCATGTCATAATTTGGGATTCATAAGTTACTGTGTAAGTGGCGTACACTCTGGCGTTAACTGCGAGTAAATAAGATTGGTCGAAAGGAGTGTAGTGGGGACTGAGGGTGCAATGGGGAGGGCCTGGGTCGACTGGGGCTTGGTTGAGCCCTCGGGACCACCTTCCTTCTCGTTGGTCGTGGACAAAGAAGTGGGCGGTACAATGACCTTTTGCTGGCTCTCCCTTGACGACGAATGAACTGCGTAAAGATTAGTCTGGATAAGCCAAGAGCAAGTTGCGCAGACATACGCAATAGATACGGTATAACTCGCTTGCTTTTGTTGGAGGTCCTCTTGGGTGCTCGCAACTGAGAAGTAGTCAGATTGCGAACATTGGTGGCCTTGAGGGCGAGATTGTGTCCAGGTTCTTGCGGGGATTCGGCAATAACTGCCTAGACGCGTCGGTGAGTTGAGGAAAGGTTCAAGAAAAAAGCGAACGCACAGCGATTAAGAAGTATCAGTGAAAGCCAAAAACGGAACTTGGAACTTGAAGCATGCATATGGACCAATCAGCGCAGAGAGAAATAGACATTCCGGTGTATCAAGAGCACAGAGATGTCCGAGTGTAACCTCTCTGAAGAGAGAAGGAGGAGGAAAAAATTCGTGCACGTCACCGTCCGAGACGGATCGGTGCGAGCGAGGAACGCTCATCGATAGTAGGCACCTCTCCTCTACCGAGCTCTGGACAACAAATTTCACCCCTCCTTCCCACCATCAATCCACCAGAGCAAAGCCGAATCGAGTTGGCGGAGAATCAAATCTGGAGTGCTGACCGTCCTAGCACCACGCCCAGCTGCGCTCGGGACACTTTCGTTGCAACGGCGTCTTCGATCCCGATAAAACCAAGGTCTACTCGACCCCGATAATACCGAGTTCTCGGCCTTGGGAGCATTTGATTTGTGCTTCGCACGAAGGGTGACTACGCAGGGTAACGTTCTCCCAAGCGCTCACTACAGATTGCCTGGAGACGCTCCATACAGTCGCCCTTTGCCAGCACTCTCCCTCCAGGTAACCGAAAGCCCATTGAGATCTGGGGGGATTCAAAGGTGCACCCAGTCGTCACCGTTGCTGCGTTCATCCCTGGCCACAAAAGGCATCGGCAGAAGTGGCTGAGGAGCAAAAGACCTACCTTTGTCCGAGTCAATGTGAAACTCAAAGGCCCCAGTATTAAATCGACTGTGGTGGGGATCAGGGAAGCTGTGAGAGGCGGGGAACGAAGACGAACCTAAGGAACCAAGCGGGTTTGTGGGGAGGGGAACGTGAGGATTCGAAGCGAGGGAGGGGAGACTCCGACACCGTCGTGCACGCTGGAAGGCGAATCCTTGATGCTGGGAGGAACAACACTTATCAGCGCAAGGTCCGACGGGATAAGAAGGAGACGTACTTGGCGACTATAGGCTTCGAGGGTATCAACACCAAACGGAATGCCGGTAGGCGACGAAGTGGGGATGATGGAGGTTGAGAGCAAGAGGGATGAGGAAGTGGCTGACACATTTGCGGAGGTTAGACCCAAGAACTTGGACAAACAAAGCGGTCGAATCGCGCCCTCGAAAACAATGTGTATGCGTTTAGCGTCTTTGCAGTTCTACCGGGCGTTGGACCACAGACCGTCGACCGGTGGTCACACGCAGGACAGTCTCTGGTTTTCTAGTTATCTCCCTGATGTGCCAACCGCACCGCAAGCGTCGCTGCCATAGGAAGAAAGACTTAGAAATAGTCTTGATCATGGGAGTAGGATCAAAGCTTCAAGTTCACGGCGACAGCCTGAGAAGATCAATCAATCATCACTGATTTCGATTTTTCCTCGACCTCCTCAGTCCGCATTTCCGCATTTTCTCCTGGGGAGTTGGAACTGAGCATGAAGTCTCTCGGTACGTCCTCATGACTTTTAGTCGCATTATGGGTACTCCTGGCGGCAGATCCGGCAAGGTTAAGGTCGCAGGGTTCAAGAGCGGTCACATCACCAAAAGCGGGGGAATCTGTTATTCCTTTGTGGCTTGGCATCAAGCCGGTGGGGGTTTACCATGGTTTTTGATGGTTTATAACCTTCCACCAAGCTGGTACGGTGTTTACAAACTGCTATAATGATTATAGTGAGATTGTAAAGGTACATATTCCTGGTAGTCCCGGAGCCGGATTTTGAGAGATAGGGCCCAGGCTTGCAAAGTGTAATCAACCGTTGGCCTTGAATCATGTCGCGATACAGTACCCACGAATCTTTTTAAGGCAATTTGCCTAGGTCCGCATTCTCTCATCAAAGTCAAACTGATGCTGCGCTCAACGAAGGATGCGCCCGCGCTCAGGCGCGTCGCGGCATGGGCCAGTTCACATTAGCTTATTTAATTTAGACCAGGTAACTCTGTATACAGAGGCAGATATTGTGACAACCTGTGTCCAATAGTGGCAAGGCTTGGTCAGGCATGTCGCGACCCACCGGTGAGAAGTGGGGGATCAAAAGGTCCGTGCGCATTGTTTGGGCTTGCATCTCCAATCACGTGCAAGTTGATCGCGTCGTGTCGCATCTTTCTTCCTCCCTCTTCCCCCGCCCATCTTCGCCACTCCCTCCCTTGACACTACGGCTTATCAAGACCCCCAAAGCTGTCGAAATGCAAGTCTGAACACTTTGATTCCTCCACCTGCCCCAACGGCCGCAAGAGGACTTCAAATGGACCGCCTCAAGGCGCGCGTCCCCCAAGCCTCACACCTCAAATACCTTGAACTACGAACGCCTGGATTGCCAAGCCTCAAACCATGCCAGATGGACTGCTCCCAAGACCTGGCCCCAAGCGCGAACCTTCTAACGCGGCAAGGCGTACCAAGTGCCCACGACTCCAAGCTGTCGCATCCTGGGCCTCCTCTCCACGTACGTAAGACTCGCTGTGACGGCTTGCAAGGCTTAGAACATTACCTGCCTACCTCAAGTCCTCAAGACAAGTCCTCCCATGCTCCCCGCTACACATCTCCTCCAACCGTTGACCTTATGCCTATTTGCCAGCCCGCTAAGAGTCCCCGCTGCGATACGATCTGATTCTCAATTGCTTCCGGACCACACTACCCCATATTTTCTCCCCATCGACAGCGCCGCCGCGCACAACTTGCCCCGCTCCCACCCCCACTGGTCCCGACAAGTCTCGATAGCCAAGTTGTATTGCATCTGGGACCGTGCGGCGGCAAGTCGGACTTCCCTCTTTATCGTAGTAGCGTGCAATATCATTCATATTTACATTATATGGCCTCTTTTGAGAGATAATTCAAAGGAATACAAGCGAGCTAAACCAGTGGACCACTACAATGCGGTAAAAAGCCTTATAAACCCCACCATCTAGGTGAGCTTTGCGAAAAAGGGAGGTCCGGTATAAACCGGGGTGAAGGACTACAAAGATGATGGGGGTTTATCATGATTTGTGAGGATTGTGAGGTTTATAAAGCTTTGTAATCGCTCACAATCTTCTCCCGCTTTTGGTGATGCACGGTATGAGTCGCACTGGCGGCAACAATAGACATTCCAAATGCCCGAGAGCTGAAAGTCAATAAATGTGCGCTTCTCACCATCGAGTCAATCTGCAGTCCATCGCGCGTATCGAGACACTAACTAGCAGCAGGTCCAAGGTTTCTCGCATCTTTGCCACGAATTTCTGGAGGCTTGAGCGATTCACTTGGGAGTATTTTAGCAGGGGGCGGAGGAGACTCTAAATACGCACCACATATAGTATTTCAATATGTAAACCTGATAAATAGGATTCTCCCCTTGGCTCTTTCCATTCGGTGCCTGCTGCGAGGGAACATCAAAACTGGGGTGCCGCTACCTGTTCTTCATCGATCGGGAGTCAACTGGTATTCACAACTCTGAATAGCCTTCGCCTTCATTCGGTCGAGTTGAAAAAGCTGTCCCGCTGGATCTTATTCGCACCCCATTTCGGGTTGCAGGGCCTCATGCCGTTGTTGAGATTCCCTCTGAACTCAAACAATTTTTGGCTGGATTGAGGTCAAGTAATGGAGCTTGGTCTGATTTACTGTTCAAATACAATACAAAATAATGAAGCCGGAAGTAGACGATAACACTGTGTTTTGACAAGAGAGTACAGCGACTTGAGGAGCAAAGGATTGAATTGTTTCGGGGTCTTTGTGCCTACTGTCTCAGACGAAACTCAATAAAATCCCGGTGACAACCAGGTAAACTTACCGTGGGCCGAAAATCAAAGTAAAAAATCATCAGCACAGACGATGTCATCATGCGAGAGCCTGCGGTCCTCCCATTGCTCATCAATACACCATTCAGAAATAACGATGTCGCCGTGTGAAGCTGCCGTCCGCTTGATTTTGGAAATTGTGGCGGTATCGGATCTCATTACCACGGTATCGCCCTGGCGAAGCTTCGCGGATGGTCGCGTATGCGTGAGGGTGATCGGGCGGTCTCTGTCGAATTGAACACGGTATTCGTCCCCTTCACGCCTCAGGACAACCGCAGAAAAATAGTGATGGGTTTCGGGCCGCAAAGCGAAGACTTTTGTGCCCTTGATAAGGCCCACCGATGACCTTCCAGGCCCAGGCTTTTGCTTTTGTTTGGGCTGCAAAAGTACGGCGAAGATAGAAGTGCTTCCATGACAATCCAACAGAAGTTGAACAATTACAAGCAGCCTGCAGGAGGTTGATGATATCGCCTGTTTTAAATTTTGAAAGGTCCTAGTAGCGATCCTTGGGACTGGCTTGTTTCCAGAATGTCTTGACAGGCCATTTCGATCCGAGAAAATTATTTTCCGCCCCCCAGCCACAACATAAATCCGAGCGAAAAGAAGGTCAAGACCATGGTTCAAACAACACTGATGAAGTCTGTACATGGGGTCCGGGTATCCGACCCACTGACGATCCACAGGTAAGAGAGAAGCTAACTATCTTGGTTGCCAGATAATACTCAGTCGGACTTCTGCTAGCTCATTATTACCCACAGACGTAGAGTGTTTCTTCCCTGGCAGGCATTCTCAACCACAACGGATTCGATCAGTGCTTCGGTGCTTTGGAGGTAGGAGGAACAAACAGCCAGGAATGGGAGAGCAGCGTGGGAGGTTGGTTGAATATGCAAATATGCCTCGGTAGATTGCTCGAAAGTAGACATGTCAATGGACACGAGCAACGACGTCCGGCGGAGGAAAGTGTAACCCTCCGCACAGCCACCAGTTTCCCACTGGGTCTCCGCAATATTCAGTAACAAACTGCTGCAGAATCACTCTAAGTATGTACACTATATTCATTCGAACGGGAGACACATCTCAAGATCGTCAACAGCCACATAATTAAAAGTATTCAAGTTACGAGTAACCTCGGCCTGAAAAGGTCCTTGGTTCCGTCGATGTGAACCTCAAATGTATTTGTCAACCCGTTCATAATCCATGACATATCGTTGATACTTAACATATTCCTCGACAGGACTTATGCCCCACTACCCTGCGCATCAGCACTAGTACTAGGCGGACGTTCAGGTAATAAATAAAACGCACCTAAACGTCTTCTTGTGCCGGAACGGATGACTGCGCCGCAAACCATTCAGGATATCAAGCTCTGTCTATGCCATGGCGTTACCATGGTAGGTGAAGCAGCCGGGGCTGCACGCTGTCGCAGCACACGCTGTCATTGCTTGAGCAGCAAGAACGGAAGGAAGGGAAATACGCACCGATGATTGTACCCTTCGCCGTGAGGCGCACGGGAGCCAAAAGGGTTATCCGGGACAAAATTGACGCTGGGGCCTTGAGGTTCGCAGCAAGGTCGGTGTGGAGGGCATGAACGTTGTGCCTGGGATGGCGTAAAGACTCGAGTCACACTCGGGAAGAAAGGAGATGGGGGCGTACCGGAGCCGGCGAGCATGCGCTCATACGTCCCGCGCGGGGTGTGCAGTCGGCGGTACGGCTCCGAGGCAGGAGGCAAGTTGAACTGACAGAGGAGTGTACATGCCCCTACAAGAAACGGAGAATGGAAAGCTACTGAGTTAACGCATCTGTGAATATGCTGTGGAATACCAGAGAGAGATGTGGCACACCTGCATAACCAACAATGAGCTAGGGTTCGAACAGTCGTGCACGATACGCACTTACGGGACTGCCGGGAAGAGGGTGGTGAGATCGACTACCACATCGAGTACGACGACTCTATTTCGTCTCTTACATTGGGTGGAATCCAGGGAAGTTCGTGACTAGGAATATAAAGAATTGAACATCCGTCTGACGAGGAAGCAAGCACAGCTAGATTGGACAGGACAATAGATTTTTTACGCTGTCAGCTTGAATCCATGTCCATAATTATAAGATTTTCCATAGCCGATAGCCTTTGAGGCTCGCATCTTGAAGATTCTCGTAGCTGGATCACCGATATGCGCAAAGGACGAAAAAATTGCAGAGAGAGGGACATACCCGACGTAATAGGAAGCACAAGGATCGATGCAGCCAGAAGCATGAAGAAGACCTGGGATCGACGCGAAGGCAGTCATCAAGAATCGCGATTTGCACTCGGCAAGAAGCAGTAGAGGCTCAAAGCAGGTAAAAACCACTGTCCAGGAGGAAACGAGACTAGAAAAACTGAGATCGGTAGATAAAAAGGGCGTCCGAGCAGGTTCATGATAGACTGGTGACCTGTCTGTCTATGGGACACAAGTGTCGTGTCTACCGACACTTGTGTCCCGTAGACAGATCGGTTACCGGTCTAGGTTCATGAGGGAAGGTCAAGGTCGTGAAAAAGTACCCCGGTCAGGTGATCGACGCGTCCCCGAAAATGGTACAAACATAAGCACACATTTCCGTAAGTATTAGAGCAAAGGCTGTAAAACTCAGAAATAAAATGGATGAAGTGGAGAATCACAGGGCCTTGTAATTTCTCTTTTTAATTCACGGAGTGATGTAATCTTTGTTGTAAATACAGCGGGTTCATCAGAACGGGGAGTGAGACACGTACCCTTTGGCCTACTCCAAAATTTTAAGCAAGGTACAGCTACAGGTACAACAGGTACAAGCAAGGATTAGGATGTAAGTACCTTAGCCACATCTCTACCTAATTTATCGCACAATGCATTTGCGCCTGGTGGTGGCATTGCCAAAAGCAGATCTGTGTCACCGAAATTATCAGCATTGTTCGGGGGACATATAAAGTGGACTAACGATCAGAATTTTCGCCCATCCCTCCCGTCTTCCGTATTGATACCGAGAAACCCACAGAGCCTCGCGAGTCGCGAGCCGTGCGTCGGGCGATCCAGCTTTACATTCCCTTGTATCAAGAAACCCATAGAGCCTTGCGACTCCGTCGGGTCCCTTCGGTGGTGAGAATGCTAGTGGTATCAGCCCCGGGAAGCCCGCAGAACTTCGCGAGTCGCGAGCCGTGTGTTGGGCCACTTGGGGTATAGGAGCAATGGAAATCCTTTGGTGCGTCGCTGTCCTTTCATCTTGCTCGACAAATTATAAAGATGCCGCCTTTGACAACTGTTAAGTTTCAAGAAAGTGTTTCATTAGACGGAAATACAGATCGTGCAACAGAGCTGAGCAAAGTCTCTCCAAAGAGAGAGGGGAGGGAAAAAATTTAAACATCTATGACCACAAGAAGTGGATCGATGTTGTGTGCAAAGGCACAAGGACACGAGAATCGAATCACACACCACCTCTTCAACGACCAAGCCCGAATGACACCATCCTGCCCATACCATCGCCCTCGCCCACCAGCGGCAACGCGATCGAGTCCGAGGTTCAATGCAAGCACGGTAACCACCCTAGCACCTTGCCCAGCATCCCACATGTCCCATCGGGCCTGAAGGCGTCTTCGATCTGAAGATCTCGACCTAGGGAGCATTTGAACCGCCATACGCCCGAGCACGACCATCACGGGCGGTCTCTCGATCCCAAGGTTTCTATGCAGAGCACCTGGGGCGAAAGCCGCACGCTTCGCGCTCGTCATGGCTCTCCCTTGGCAAGTAACCGAATGGCATGTCTGTGGAGTCTGAGGGGATTCGGGAATGGGCCGCGTTGGGTTTTGCCTTCTGTAAATAGAGTTAGCTGGGATGCGGAGGGAAGCGACATGCGAGTTCGAGGTCGAGGAGGGGTGGGGATGATGGGTGTTAAGAGCAGGAGGGTGGAATTGCCGAAAGCGGCTGACCAATGTCGGACCAGCTCCGAAGGGCCAAGGCAGTTGGTCCGTAGCAATGATCAAGTAGGGCGGGGAAGTACCCAGTCTTAGCTACACATGTGAAGAACATTTTATATATTTCAGCATATCTAATATTCGGTGGATCTCCATACCTACCTACCTACCATGCGACGATATTGATATGAGCTCGCCGTGGCCGGTGGTATATAGTATAATCTAGCCAAAAAAGCTCGGTGCACTCAATGCTCTTCCCGGCACCGGGGACGGGCGGTCCGAGCCACACACGCTGGGACTCAAGGCTATGTATGCACGGGCAGAGTGGGGATCTTAGCGTCTAGTGCGTGGACGACGGGCAGCCAAAGTCGTGGATACATGTGTAAACGACCGGCGAGGTTGATGAGCGGAATCTCTTTAGTGAGGACACGTCAGTACGCCGCGCTCAATCGATGGAACATAGCTTACCATGCTGCCTCGCTGGCAGAATTCTCAGGAAAGCCCTAGATGTGCACACGCCCTCAGAGTCGTAGCCAGCGAGCTGAGGATCGTAAATGCGACCTTGATCCACCGCGGCGCGCCGGCCGGAGAGAGAGAGAGAGCGAAGTTGTGTAAAGCACATGGGGGGCGCTCGGGTGGCGGGAGCAATAAGGCAGCAAAGATGGCATGCGCCCGCGGCCGAGGACGCAGGATCGCGCCGGGGATGTCTCGTGAGGTTGAGGGGGTATGTCGCGAGGCGGGGCGGTGACGATGGCGAGCGGGGTCGGGAATATACGCGGGGCACGAGAAATGATCCGTAGAGAAGGACGGAAAACCAGTGGGAGTCGTACATTCGGTTTTCGGTCGAGCAGCCTGCGAGCGACGTGACCCCGGCTGGCCAGCGCCTTTATCCGGAGATCTAACTTAGATGCCGGAGAGAAACGATAATGGATTGCGTCCCTGGAGGCCAAGCCAGTGTACTTTGTCGGCAGTAGTTTCGAGGCCTTGGAGCTCAGCGCCAGTATCTTGAGGATCAAAGTCAGTGGGAGGAGCTGAAGCAAGCTGAAGAGACGCACATCGCCTTGGCAGCGTGCGATCATTCCGACCGTCTCCGGCTAATCTGAGACTCTTGTTCCCTCCGCTCACCACACCTTCCCTCCGTTCACCACACGCTCCCCTCCTCCTCCACGAAACCCCCACAGTCGCCCCAGCCTCTACGAAGACCTCCGACTCGTTATCGTCGGAGCCACGTGTGCCATCCCACTGCGCGGAGGCGGAGTTCGAATCCTCCGCCTCGAGTCGATATCGATATCGATTCTACGGCAGTTTGTTAAATCATGCGGCCGTGAACAAGGAGGCCACCACTCGAACAACGTTTTGGAGGTGGATTGCGCTCGCTGGACGCATAGCCCGTGCCGCCGAGTGGGGTGATTTCTCTCCGTACCGCGAAGACACTTAATATCACATCGCCAGCTTCGGGTCTTCATCCGCAGAGGAGTCTGCAAAGGAGTCAGGATACACTAAAGGTAAACATTGTTCACACCGTACAATGTTTGGGTCCAATCTAACGCCGTACGCTAGCGTGACAGTATTGACTGCCCTGCGACGACGACTCCCGTCCAAAACCTTCGTCCGCTCTAGCATTGAAGGTTGAAGCTTTGAATATTTCTTGGGTCAGCGGTGTGCAAGTACGTAGGGAGACTTGTGAAACGGACTGACCTTTATGATCGTTCGCAGATATGGCCGAATAGACTCCTACGCGGTGCGTAAGACGGCCAAGGGCGAGAGCGCCGCTTTGGCTAGTGGGTTTACCCCTCGGGTGAATCTCCCTGCCACGTAAGGACCTTGAGATCTGTGAGAAGTCAGTCTTTGTTGGCAGCTCGCGCACAGAGCAGAGGAGGCAACCTGAGAGAGAAAAGCTTACCTCCGGTTCAGCGGGTCAGCGAGCCAGCGTGTGAAGTATAAGTGAACGGCTGGTGAGCATAACAGACAGGCGCGGATTCCGCAGCATAGCAGGAGAGGTACAACCAGGAGCGCCTCCGTAACCAGTGCCACGTTGAGGTACCATGCATCATGCTGTGGTCCATGGCTGAGCCGTGGGGCACTTTCGCCGCTGTAGGCGGCGGTTGCCGTGTAGCTGTACGCCTAAGCCAGGGACGCGACACAGCCGTTGGAGCGTCAGCTGTGCGCTTCAAACATGAGTCTGTGCTGATCGCTTCGTTGTGAGGGATCTTGGGGTAATATTAGTACAAGTTGAAGAACCAGACCAAATTGCATACCTCGAACTTGAGGCCTTGACTCGCTTGCACGCCGAGGGTAGCGCCAATGATGTCTGGCAGGAGCCGAGGACTATGAAACCTATGTAAACCAGAGCTCAAAGGTACTGAGATGCTAATCTTACCGTATTACGCGACTTGCCTGCAACGCGCCGTGTTCGCTCGCTGTTGAAGCTTGTGCAGAACAGCACTGGTTCTAAAGGAGGGTGAGTACTGTGAAAAAAAGAAAGGCCATAAAAAGGTAGACATACTGCTGCCGTCGTTAACCTGGAAGCGGAGGAGGCCATGGGGAGATGGTAAAGGTGGCCCGGGAGCTCAGTCGTGAGAAACTGCATTGGAATTTTTGTGATCATTCCTGTCCGGATCGTGCTACTCGTGCTGATATGTATGTCCGTTGCACGAGGGTGCGTATCCGGGGTGTTCACGAGACAGGCTTCGAGGAATCCGGCGGCTGAACACGAAGGTATGGGTCAGTATCACTGTTTAAACAATGGGGGAAGCGAAATGACCGGTAGTTGACCAGGTTAGCAGGGAATTTTGGAGCGTCGGCGGTGACCATCTTCCCGCCCTTCCCGACTGTCGCCGCAACGGCGGGGTCGACTCGAAGTGGAACGCGAACTGCAAAATAAGTATAGTTAGAAACACGTCAAATATCGAAAGATGAAGAACGCACCGGCGTCGGTGATACGACCAGTAGCGACAGGATCCAGGCGCAGCTTGCCCACTGCGAGAAGGGTCTTCGTCGGCATTCAAGTTATCCACTACAGGAGCATGCGAATTGGCGTCGTCTCGTGCGCGCGAGGCCATGGACACGGACCAGTCGCTCAGCGGGCACGGACGGAAGCCCAGGCAAACGCGGAAGCCCGGGAAGCAACTGCAGGTGCGTCGGAGGAGTTTGGAGATACGCAGGAAGGCGCTTGGTTCCAAGTTGGTGCGTAGGCGTGGTGGATGGTGTGGCGTGGGTGACAGCGCGTAGCTAGAGTACTTAGGTTCTCATGTCAAGTTCGGCAATCACATCTGGGTTTTCCTCCGCTTTCACCCTCCTGCTGCGAGCCCCGCTGGCTCTTCTCCCCTGAGAGGTCTTAGACCCTCTCCATTTGGTGATGAGACTGGGATTCGCTCTTCTCCACGCGTTCTTCAGCCCAGATAGGCTTTTCTGCTCTTGATAACAGCATCTCTCCAATCATCTCGCAACTGCTGCTAGCAGATTTCTCGACCATTTTTTTCTCTCTCTCGACATCCTCACCATCCATCCGACCTCGGCTACATCATCACCGACTACTCGTATCGACCGCGTTTTCAACACACATTCCCGCACCCCATCGCCTTTTTCCTTCGTGGTTACGTGACGCCACGTAATGACGAAACCTTCGGCGGCACAAAAACGGAAGAAGAGGAGAGCACAGCGAGAGGAGCTGCAGAGAATCGAGGCGAAGGCACAGCACGCCCCCGTAAGCAACCTCACACAACCTCCTTTTGACCCATCGACCCCCACCCTCGTCGACAACGGCGATCTTGCCGACACCCCCGTTCCCCACGCTGTCCACACGTCCACGCCGTTCCCACAGCCCCGCAGCCTGACGTAGGCGCCCCGCGGCAGTACTATACGCCCTCCTTTCGCTTTCCGGAGCATTGGCTGTACGAGAACGTCCCAGTTCCCCCATCCCAATGGCCAGAGCACATTCGGGAGTACGTCTACGGCCCCGCTTACCCCGCGCCGTCGTCGTGGGCCAACAACATCCCCAAGTCCGTTGCAGCCGCGGCGATCATGTCCGTTGCACACCCCCGCGTACTGGTCTACCATCTGTACTGTTGGTGGACATCCGGCGTGCTATCCGTCGCCGCAAGCGCCGCCTCCGCACAGAATGCTCCTGGAGCGTCATGCACACTTGGATGCACCTACCGAAGTACCGGCACCGATTCCCTCGCCGCCGCTACCAGTACCACCTGAGCCTCTGCAGCAGGTCTGTCGCTGCGACCCGCGGATCTTCTGGATCTGACCCCACTCCACTCCGACGACCCATTCCACCCTGACGACGTTCCCCCTGACGATCTTCCCCCGCCGTCCCTCTGTCTATTCCCGGACGACCATCCTCCGAGCGAGTTCCCCGTCGCCACCGAGTTCGGTGAAGTGTTTCACGAGTTGGCACACGCCTGCAGCCGTGCACTTCCGGCGTCGCAGATGGCTTTACTCCTACGTGATACTGTGTGCCTGTACTGGAGTACCCGGACGCAGCATCGCCCTCAGGCCCGACGCACGTCCAGAGCTCGTTGCCCTGCTCTCACCCGACCAACTCATCTTTCTCTGTGCTATCCTCGTCATGGGCCGCCTCGAGCCTCACTTCGCGTTGTTTTTTGACAAGGTGGTTGTGGACTTTGTTCATAGCTGGGTGCACCACTGCGAGCTCGTGGGAGAGCCTGGATAGGATGGCGCGGGGTCGCGCCTCGTCCCTCGCTTTGCTTGGACGTTTTTTGGAGGGGGGTGACTGTGGCGTGGGTGACAGCGCGTAGCTAGAGTACTTAGGTTCTCATGTCAAGTTCGGCAATCACATCTGGGTTTTCCTCCGCTTTCACCCTCCTGCTGCGAGCCCCGCTGGCTCTTCTCCCCTGAGAGGTCTTAGACCCTCTCCAATGGAGGACGTGGCGAACAGCTGTGGCCATGGCCGCGGTCGTCGATGCAATGCTTGGACCCGTCTGCATGCGGATCTGCGATGAGCGCCGTTGGTGTCGAGCTCGAGGTTGGCACCGAGGAAAGAA
>JARJLE010000580.1:0-26426 GCA_029289555.1 Mycena latifolia | reverse complement strand
GCATGAGATGCATGTTCTATTAGCCATCCAAGAGACTTCCGGAGTCTCTGAAACCGGATCGGTCACAGCAGCTGAGGTAATTATGCAACTCCGCTCTAGAGATCCTATGTTCGCATTTTACAAATCGTCGAACAAAGCGGTAAGATTCGCAGTACCTCAAAGGGTTTATTCAGTGGCGTCCACCTATAAATGCAAGCCCTGTCGCGGACACTTAACTGAACATGTCTTACCAGAGCCCACCAGAGCAGACTCCAGCATCGTCATCGGCACGAAAGAGGATCTACGTCGCATGTGTCCATTGTCGTAAACGGAAAATAAAAGTGAGTTGACGTCTCTCGCGTCGCATATTTTGCAGGGATCCTAATTGCCCTGTCAGTGTATCACAGCGAGTGAATCCGAGCCCTGCGAGCGGTGTGCTCGGAGAGGTCTCGAATGCGAATACCTTCCGATTTCCGTAGAACAGGCTCAACAACCCTCCCCAACTTCAGGCCGGGACGGGCCTCCAGCTCGATCCGCAACACCAGGTCCCCATATGCCAATTTCATGGACCCAGTCACCTCAAACGTATGGCGGATATAACCTCCAGGCGCCGGGCCCTCTCCCCACAGTTCGACAGCATATGCGAATCCGTCTCATTATAATCCGATGAACGCAATGCCAGGATCCCAGCCTTTTGTACCGTCGAACTACGGACACGATTACTCGTCTCGTCCGCATATCCTGGTGCCGTTCAACAAGGGATACAGCCACGCTCCTATGGCTTCCGGGCAGTCGCAAGTATCCACCTTCGACAATGCCCCCGCAGCGCCCTGCCACGGCGGCGGGGTATCACGTCGACTACAGCCAAATGTTCCGGATCCGGGACTCAACAATGCTAATCCAAGCAGGCCCCGCAGGCAAGCCTCGTATTTTACGGAATTTTGACTTGATCTCACCCATGTCTAGGCGTTGCGTTTGTCCACCCGGCCCCTGCTATTGTGGCGGAAGGCGCTAAATGGGGGTACGAATAGATTTCTCAACAGGCCTCTTCTAGATTATTTAATGTACTTACCGAACTGATTAAATTACTGGCACGGTTTCGTGCGTAGATTGTGGGCACCTCCGCTCAGAGTCACAGAGTGAGGGCAGTAGGCCGCGCTTGGCCACTTGTTCTCTCCACTCGATCGGTATGCATTCGTGATAATTGTACGATCCACAAATGTAGGGAGTGCCTCTGACCATGAATATTGCAGTCTTAATCAATCATCTTATTCAAGTACGCGATATCTGTCATCGGTACTACGAAATGTTGCCGTTCACGGCACTGAAGTCAAGCTTTACGTCCGCTGGCAGCCGCCCTCGAGCGCTCAAAATTTTCCGAGCCGTCATTACTGGCGCCCATCCAATCAGCCGTTCAAATGCCATTTTTGGCAGATGACGGTGGCGTTTGGCGCTGGCACGTTTTTAACTCTATGAATCGACTTCCCTCGACTGCTCCGATCCGAAATAATGCAACCCGTACGACTGAAAGCTGGACTGAGGTTATATCTCTCCACCGAATTTAGCCCCAGTCGCCCGCCTAATAATCTCGATTTTTGTGTTTATCGCTCGTCACCTGCCAGCATCTGACATCTCGGGACTGCGAGTCACAACACCGCGCATTGTCAGCCAGTTGACACCGGCAGCGCGGGCGCAGTTGGAAGAAAAATATCAAGTACTGCCAGTAACTTTCAGCAGCGGATAGCGTATCCAACTTCGTCCGCTCCGGGATAACACGTCCTCCGCACCTATGGATATCGTTCCAGACTCTTTGTCCTCCTCATAACTCTGTCTACGAATCCACCCGACTCGTGGCTCTCCGGGCGTCGGAATCGTCCCCGGTTCTCAGAAACTCAATAAATCCACATGTGGGCTGGAGGGAGATACGTGTGGGCCTGGAGCGGCGTCGCAATGTTGCGATTGTCTTTGGTGTGTTGAGTTGAGCACTGCATGGGTGAGTTCTTCCTGGAGGCAATATTTCGTCTAATACAGACCATTTTAGGTTTGCGAATGAACTCGTCCTTCGAGTGTGCATCCTTGAAAAGTGGGGCCCAAGCATAGAAATAGAGAGATGTCCTGCATATGCACTAGAATTCAGAGGGTTCGAGCATTTATTCTTGCCTATCACCGGGTTCGAACCTAAACCAACCCTGAGTGACGTCACCTTCTCTTTTCTCATTCTCTCATCTTGTTCTCATCCGACATTTCTTGGTGCTGGACCATTGTGAGCTGCCAGATCTACAATCTCGCCGCACGAAACACGCTGCTCCATCATCCAGGAAGGTTTCAAACCAAATTCAAGGCGGACCAATTGCGAAACTGGTCAAAGCGCGCGAAAGCCAAGGATGAATTTGTTAAATCCTCAAGCTCGCGCGCGCTAGCTCCTGGGATCCGTGCTCCGATCGGGTGCCGTGGCGACGCTGCTTTACAAAAAAAAAAAAAGAGAGCCTGTCTAACTAGTTGCTAGCGATAAACAATTGGCTCTCTTGTTTGCCCCGATCCCCGCGCTTATTAAACTCGGCAACCTGCGAGCGTTGGACTGGTTTGTGCTTTGAAAGTGCCACGACCGCATTAGGCATAAAGACTAGGACACGCCTGTGCTGTCAAAGACCCATTTGCCTTCCTCTACATGTCGCCCCAACCACCTCGAACAATCTCCCAGAACTTTCGTATATCGCTGGACGACTCGCCACAGAATCTTTCGATTGATGTTATCGTCTCCAGCGGAGGAGACATCCAGCTTGATGTTCGGTGCGCCGCTTCGTTGTCGGGTATTATGTTATTGTTCATGGAGTCGGAAAACAAAAGATCCCAAGACTCTATACCCGGACGAAGCAGAATTTTAGACGTCCGTGCCCATGGGTGAGAACCCATTACGACTCGCATGTTCCATCCCATGACACGAGCTATTAAGAACGGATCTCGATCGGCGGTCACTGCGCCGCACACACTTCAGAGGTGAGCTTGTGGCCTGTCCCGCTGGGTTCGCTTTACTCATAATATTCCAGCTCTGCTATCGCGTCGTCTTCAAGACTGGCCCCACCGAACCAGCAGTTGCAGACTCACGAAACGAATGCCCGACCTCAGCAGATGGCGTCAACATCGCTCCCCCCTCCGCATTCCTCGCCAGGGTCCCCGAGCGATATACGATGACAAGATATTCCTCCGCCGGCCTACGAGCCGCCGAACGTGCAGGCATCCCCACCCTCTGCACCCGAGGACGGTGTACCACATTCTCCAGCTCCGATAGTCTACCGGAGAAGCCGGCCCAATAGAATTCGAGCCTCGCCCGCCGCCCGCCCCCTCCTCCAATCCGGCCCATTTTGCGCGAGCTCTATGAGGCGATGCAAAGGGGAGAATTTGTTCCACAAATCCTCGTGATGAGACCGAACAACCTACCTTCCCACGGAATCTCAGCGGGCGTCGAAGGAGACACGAGGAATCTTCAGATGATGAGGAAGCAATGAGGAAGAGGATGAGGCCTGAGGAGCGGTATGCGAAGCGAAATCGGGTTTTCATGGGGTCCTCTGGACTCCTTCGTCTTTGGAGTTGATTATGTAAATTTAATCCAATTCACTGTGCGGCAGCAGGTGCACTCGAACTTGAATGAGCATTGACCCTCGCTTGACCACTCTGATGTTTGTGGCTGTGCACGAACACTGCCACTCTCGGTTCTCTTCCCACTGGCATGACTCAATGGCCTCGTCCCCCACGAGCTCATCGGCGCTATCGTTGACGAGCTCGAGGATGACAGGGCATCACTCAAAGCGTGTTCCGTGGTCGCATCGGCCTTCTGCTCTCCCAGCCAGCGCCACCTGTCCACTCGATGTGGCTTCATCGCGCGAACTGGCAGTTTCTACACCGTCGAGCAGCAAACTCTTCACCGGGGAACGTCGATTCCCTCAGGCACGATAAGAAGGGCCTCGTCCCTTCTATCTAGCGCTACCGCATCTGGCAACCTACGTGCGGGACCTGACGATAGACCTACCGGATTCCGCCGATGAGGATATACCGCTGGAGCACGTCCTCCAAGCGGTGCCGAACCTGGAGGCGCTTCGTCATCTCAGGACTGGTCGTACGCTGGGATGATCTCTCTCTGCCCCTTGCGTCTGCGATATTGGGCATTTTTGCACGGCCTGGACTAGAGCGCTTGCATCTGCTGAATATGCGGGACGTGCCAGCCCCAGCGGTCATGGGTGTCCTTGCCTCCGTGAAGGTGCTCTCGATCCACCACACGACCTTTACAGAGGAAGTCGTAGTCTCATCCGAAAGCCGCAAACCTCCCACTGCGTCGCGCCTGCAGCATTTGATCCTCGCACAAGCCTCCCGTCTACTTACGGGCTCATTCTGGCCGCACACGCACCCAGGCTTTCTCACTTGAAGAAACTCCTCCTGCGGGTGGACACAAACGCCCGCCTGCACGCCGAACGCCTTCTATCGTCCATTGCCAACACTCTAGAGGAGCTTGAGCTCGACTGCGGAGGTATGGCTTTTAAAGTTTTCCGTTCTCAGCTGACGTGCAAATCAGAGCTTTCGTCTCCATTTAACCTCCCGCACCTCCCCAACCTCCGTTCAGTCACCATCGGGATCTTCCTCGGCCTCGCCCGACGTCTCCCCAGCGGTTTGACAGGCACGCTATCCGGTCTCCCGCGCGTCGCCGCACCACCCTCGGTTTGCGGTCCAAACACGCCTCACAGAAAGCAAGTGGGCGGATGAGGCATTCCTCCTCGGTGTTGAAGAATGCCAGGTCGATACCGTCCATTGCCAGCTGCGGTTCCTCGACCCGACAAACACGCGGCCGTCGATGCGAGATATCGCTTTTGACGTATTTTGCGCGGCCCTCAAGACCGCGCTCCCTGCATTCAAGATGGATTTTTCCCGGGTGGGGGAGAGCGAATCGTACGTCCAGCGACTTCCATAGTGAGTTGATTTAATGCTCTTGGTGATGAATTTAATACGCCCTCAGACATAACATTATGACATAGACGGTTTACTTTGTCACGATATCTCTGAGCGAGTTTTCTTTTTAAATCAGTCGGCCGTGCATATCATCTACCCGTGAAATCGTGTCTGGATCCGATGGACAAAGCCGGGGACTCTCAATCAAAGGTTATATCCAGAAATGCCCTTATCTCCGCCTTTCAGAAGAAACGGGACTAGTGTCGCCGTGTTTGACCGAGTCTTTGTTCCATTTTAACCCACGATTTTAAAATTAATGTTACACGAGGCACGCACATGACTGGGTACGTACGCCCCTTTGACTCTCTCACCTTGTATCATCATGGCGCGGACCGACATCGCTGCTTATCTGACGAATTGGCACGCACCGACATTTAACGGCCAGGCACATGAAAACGTGCGGACTTGGATCAGCGGGATCCGCGATGGGCTGGAAGAACGGCACGTCCCGCCCTCGCTTTGGGCAGAGATGCCCTCCATTTTCTTAGGCGAGAAGCCACGAAGGGTTTTGAACGGCGTGAAAGAAATGATGACAAAGCTGGAATTGCAGGACGGGCGGGGTGAATGGCAATGGAACTGGGAGAGGTTCACGCGCGCGCTGGTCCACATCCACGGTGAGCTGTTACAGTGTTGCGACCGCAGATCCTCAGTCTTATTACCGTGCTGCCTGCCGCCCAGATCGAGTCAAGCAGGATGCCGAGAATGGTGTGTGTCGCTGCCTCATACTTATTTCTGCCAGAGGAGAACTCATCAAAGATGCATTCAGAGTCCAGCTCCATTGGGGACGATTTCAATCGTTTCAGGAGAGAGCACCCATATGCAGCTGCGGCGGCAGGCCTTGGAATGGTGGCAGTCGGCGGTATCACCGTTGGGCCAGCCATTCTCGTCGGTACGTTGAACCTGCTGGGTTTCAGCGCCTCAGGAGTTGTCGCCGGTAAGCGTTCTTCTGCTTCTTCGTGCCCTTTCCTCAATGCGCCCCTAGGCTCCATTGCCGCCGGAATCCAATCCGCCGTGTACGGCGGCGCTGTTGCCAGCGGCTCTCTTTTCGCGATGGCGCAATCTGCAACAATGGGTGGGATGGCCGTGGCACCTGTTGCGGTGCAGGCGCTCAGTGCAAGCGCTATGGCGCTTGGCGCGTGGGTTGGATTTGGTCGTCACGCAGAACCCACATCGGCACCATCCCTCCGGTGATGAATCGGACTCAGAGGATGCCCAGATTTCGCTGGAGGATAAACGCAGGAGCTGATTCAATACGTATTGGCCTCACATCGGTTCGTACTGGGTATAAACCTGAATGTCTCACACGATGCAATCAGAACGGTTACATTTTGAATGGAAGGGAAGCCCGGAAAGTCCTAAAGGATTCAAGTATTGAGCAGAGAAGAAGAGGACACATCTGTTAGAGTTGACAACGGCAGACAATGTTGGCAATATGCAACGAGCCCGTTTGATTCGGGGGCAGGTCGTGTGGCTGGTGATTATGGATTGCTTTTGGAAATCCATGAAAGTCTAATTCAGCGAAGCCAGAAGCCAGAGGTGAGGAAGCTCCGACGGGTTATTACCCCCTAGCCTGCCTTGGTTTCTGCCGTTTGTGGGCTCCAAGTGGCTCTCAGTTCATTGCGTATCGAGGTTTTGTATACAAACTCGAGGTGTAGGATTCTTTTTTCGTGCGGCTATGGATGGAGGAAACAAATCGACTCATAGTAGGTTCATTGAAGCTCGGCAGTGAGGCACTGTGGCTGTCCAGGCCGGAAATCGCCGAGTTTCTGACTCATCAGAGTCAGGTGGCATGTCAAAACTACTCTTGACCGCCACCACGTCGTCCGTTGGATCCCTGTACAGAGCCAAGAGCTACGTAAGTGGCTCAATATGCCTCATATATCTTTGGCCGAACCCAGGATCTGTAGAATGTACACGGCAACCACCCTTGCAGCAGATCGCGCACATGTGGAGGATATAAAGGCCCAGATATTAGTCCTGAAGCGCTCTGTTCGGGCCTTACGAGCTGAGAGGAAGGAAACACAAGGACGGATCGACTCCTACGCGTACCCGGTCTTAACGTTGCCGAACGAAATCGTATCCGAGATCTTCGTCAATTTCCTCCCGGTCTACCCTTGCTGCCCACCCCAGACGGGGCTGCTATCGCCGACTCTCCTCACACATATTTGCCGGAGGTGGAGAGGTATAGCTCTGGCGACCCCGGAACTCTGGCGGGCAATATTGATCACATCTTATCGCGACGATGGTCGGCAACTCCATATACTCGACTCTTGGTTGAGCAGATCCGGGTGTTTCCCGCTCTCTCTCAACATAGAGAATCTTTTCATACCAATATCCAAAGAATGCCTTGAAAAACTCGTTCAGCACCACGCACGATGGGAACACGTTAAGTTAGGACTTGAAGCTCGATCCCATCTGCGCATCATACCAAGCGCGATGCCTCTGCTCTGCCAGCTGGAACTCCAGTTGCTCGAGCCTGGGAGCACCCCGCCTGTAGCCTACCGCGAGGTGCCTCGTCTGCGCTCCGCTATCCTTTGGGATTTCGATTATCCGAACGGTTTCTTACCTTGGTCCCAATTGACGTCGTTGACATTGGTAGTCAAATCGCCGACCGAATGCACAGCTGTTTTGCAGCACACTGTCAACCTCGTCCACTGTGAATTGGTCACCTTCGCCGACTTCGTGCGCCAACCGGATGTCAAGCTCGAGCGCTTGAATTCGTTGGTTTTGATGAAGTATACAGATGATGAGGGGGAAGACCCAGCAACACAATACCTCGACACCTTCATCGTCCCTGCTCTCCGCTCGCTTCAAATCCCGGACGAATTTCTCCGACCGGACCCCATCCATATGCTCGCAGTATTCATATCGAAATCCGGGTGCCAACTGGAAAATATACACATCACTGGGGAAAGGTCCATACCCAAGCGCCGCTACCGCGAGGCATTTCCCTCCATTCCGAAACTTTCGTTCGATGGCTTCGAAGTAAATTACCATGACTTGCGCAGGTACGTGTCTCTGTGTGTCTGTCTTTCAGTGTTTCCTCCCACTTATCCGTTTGGTAGATAGAACACGTCAAAAATATTTCGGCACAGTTCAAATATCAAATTTCGCCGTGTATCTCTCGACGACCGCTCTCAATGAATATCCGAGAGATGTCGGGCGGGGTTGAAAGAACATGGTCCCCGCCAACCTTAACAACTGTGTGGTAATCGAGAGACGACTTGGTCGTGTTTCCGGGGGGATCTGACTTGATGGTGACGGAAGAATACTAGTTAGTATTACTCTCACTGCCATTTTGTTCCACATAATATCCGAGAGATGCTTAAACCTCGTAAAATGTTTCACTGTATAGCTTCGAGCTCTTGATGCTTCCTGCGTGGTACTAGTGATTTTAAATGGCAATGAGACCTGATAGCGCTGGCGCCCAACCACCCAACTTGCACATTTAGTATTGTAAATGGGAACCTGTTCTTGCCTCCCATTTTTCTCTCGTGAAAGGTCTTACAAAATCTGGCAGTGATAACGGCGGCCGCATCCGCTTACCCTGGAAGGATGTTAAAGAAATTCGGGGCCAGACTCCTCCCCTTGTTTGGAAATAGGCAGATGGAATAAGACCTCTGGCTGATGCACACCCTCTCACCGCACAGTAATCCCGTTTTCTAGTACCCCGATAGAATTATGACAACAGCCTGAGTGCTTTGTCATCCATCAAACGCGTCTTTGGCTGAGACCACATCCATCCATGCACCGGGATTTGCGTCCTGACAATCTGGCCCGGTTGCCGATGCCCATGCGGGTGCGTCGAAATCCTTTGTCTTTACTCTTCCAACACGCGTTCTCAGAGAGTAGCATGCGCCGCCTGCTCTGCAAGCCGCTCCCTGCAAGATGTCGCGCGTTTTCTGGTGGCGGCAGCCGACAGTCCTGAAGAACAAGAAGTTTCCCTTCTTCCAGTGTTCTTCACTCTTCTTGACCCAGCATATATCCCTACGATAGAGCAGCTCGACAATCTGCTGCCATCGACCAAGATCGCAATTCGCCAGGCCATGGATTTGCTAAATGCCATCTTCACAATTTCTGTTCCTCTTCATCTCGGTCCGGATATCTAGCCAAGGGCTTGGGCCTGGGCGTCGTGGATTCATACCTATCGCGATCATCTCCCGGGCCCCCCGCTGGACGAGGCTGCTTTCTGCATCGACTTTTTGCTATTTGCTGGTAATTTTCACACCGACGAGGGAGCTGCAGCATATATATGTGCTACACCGGGATTCAACTTCCTGATCGCCAGAGCATGGACGTTCGTTCTAGATGACGAAGCGGAAGATTGGCGCGAACTTGCCCTCACACAGCTGTGGTGCTTTGTGGCGGACATGGAACCCACGAATCCTACGAACTTTGAAGACATCGTGGCCGGGGTCGGTGGAACTTTGGGCCATCTATCTGATATCGTCGTCCGGTGCATGGATCATACACTCGACACCCAGGAATCGCCAGTGTCGGGTCGGACGGTCTACTTCCTCCGCATCATCCTCGATTTCCTGGTTCCGGCCGAGTACATGGGGACCACGGGCGACGTCGGCGCTCGAGAGTTGGGACCCTTCTCCATGGCACTTCTCGACCACGGCATCGTGCCGATCCTTACACGTACTGCCTGTGCTATAAGCAAATCCGCCGAAGATGATTCAGCGTATGCGCTAAACAGGTGTTATCTACTCCTCGGACGAATAATCGTGAGCGATATTGGCCACGAACGGCTCCTCTCCGCACTCGCGAACGGGCTTCTCCGCGCCCTTGTGTCTTCCGCAAATTTCACCGACGAAATCCACCGGCGCTTGGAGCTCTTCTTCGCGGTTCTGCCTCCAGCATTGGTGTATTACCCAGTCATCTCCGAGATCGAAGCAGCTCTCCATGAGTCCAACGATCTTGCTTCCACAAAGGCCTTCCGGGGATCAAAAATATACGAGAAATGGCAGGCGTTCTCGAAGTTAGCACATGAACGCCTCGCTGTGTTACACATGTTCGACTCCCCCGACTACGTTCCCTTGAAGGCGTGCGACAGCCTCGAGGTCATTTTCCCTTGATTCATATTCAGTGTAGATTACTGACGCACCATTCCCCAGTGTGGCAGCATTAACCTCAAAACAAATGTAAAACGGTGCTCCGGGTGTCTCTGCTTCTACTACTGCTCCGCCACATGCCAGTCCGCCAATTGGCGTGTAGGGGGCCACCGTCGTGCATGTGCAACCTACAAGTCCCTCAGCCTGAGTCCGTTCCATCCCTTACGCCTCGCGCTGCTCTAAATGGCGACGCCATCAAGGTGAACACCGCCCTCTCACCGTGCGCGAACGGGACTTCCTACGCGTGCTGGTGCACGAGGCCTACGGTGCCGCCAAGGCCACGATATACGCCCAGCAAGCTGCCGGCCTGCGCCACGCCCCGGATGCCACATTCGTTACGATGTTCGACTACACTGGCGCCGGGCCTGTGCGCATCACCGTGCTCCCCGCCGACGTTGCGGTCTCGAAGCTCATGATACTCGGGGATATTACAGACGAGTGGGAGGACAGCGTCGCGCGCGCAGCGCGGAGCGGCGGGCGGATGTCGCTCCATGTCGTGACCATCCGCGCGGGCAGGGGATCGCGCTCACTCGTCGTGCCGCTCCGCAAAAGCCGCTCGGACGTGGATCGGCTCCTGAAAGAGATGGCCGAGTTCGAAGACGTAATGCGGCCTGAATTCTCAGCGAGATTTCAGGCCCAGTTCGAGAATGTGGATAGAGATGTTGTGGAGACGCACTAGCTTTTGAACACACGTCGTGTGCTGGGCCATTTTCCCATTCCTCCAATTATTTTCAGAGGATGCAGAAATTCCTGTAGCTGCAGTCTGAACACCAACTTCTCCCGTGGGACGTGCCGAACATGCCATTTTTGGTGATTTGGTTTTTGATGAATCTTAGGATAGATGTGCTGGAACGATGAGCGCTCGCGCCAGATTTCAAGACCGTCTCCAAATTGCGATCGCAGTCACTTTCGGTCGGCAGAGGTTAGCCCATTAGATTTCAAGCGCCGGTGGGGTGGCCAACTGATTGATTTTGACGCTGTCTGTCTTTTGGTCTGTCTTTCGGACTTTTTGCGAGCCTTACTCTACACAATAAAAGCCAAGTCAGCGGCGGCTTCCAGCGGATTGGACAATTTTCGCTGGCAGCGCTGGGGATGGAGATATAGATATCGCCACATCACCTGAGACGCGGTCTATCCAATCATTGGGCAGGATGAGTGAGGTCAGACAGAGAGCTCCAGAGACAAGAAAGCCAAGATTGCAAGCTGAATAGCTGACACCAAGCTGACACCCGAGAAACAACGAAGCAGAGTGGGAAGACTTAAGTCGGAGGGCGAGAGTTGGGCGAGAGCCAAGCGAGAGCAGGTGGGGATACACATGCAGTGATGTTGATGATGAGAGCTGGCACTGGCTTGGCACTGGCTGTGCCAGTGGTGGGGCAAGCCCGAGGGTGCCGAGAAAAACGGAGGCATGGGAAGAATGCGCCGTTTGTGGAATCGGGAATCGATGATGACACAAGAGTGACAAAAGTGACACCCGCCTTCCTTGCCACCAGGTCGTCACTGTCCCCGTGTCCCGGTCCGCGCGTTAGACCGTGCACGGACAAGAAAAACGTCAGTGGCCATGGCTCAACATAAACCATTCATTGTCCAAATCTACGCTTTGCCATAGAATGTCCAGTGCAACCGCCCGTGCAGCAGATCGCGCACACATCGCAGATATCGAGGCCCAGATATTAACCCTGACGCGGTCTATTCGGGTGTTGCGAGCGGAGATGAAGCGAACACGGGAACACCTCGACTCGTACGCGTACCCGGTCTTGACGTTGCCGAACGAAGTCGTATCCGAGATCTTCATCCATTTCCTTCCGGTCTATCCTCTCTGTCCACCACAGACGGGGCTTCTATCACCGACTCTCCTCACACATATCTGCCGCAAATGGAGAGGGATAGCCCTGGCGACGCCTGCTCTCTGGAGGGCAATATCCCTCACAGATCTAGATGTTTGGGACGATGATCGAGAACTTCATTTACTCGACTCTTGGTTGAGCAGATCCGGGTGTCTCCCACTCTCCGTCACCATGGAGGATATTTTCCTCCCAATGCCCGAAGATTCCCTGAGAAAACTTGTTCTTCACCACACACGATGGGAACACGTCAAGTTAGCACTTGAAGCTCAGTCGCTCCCCAGGCAAAACACGATGCCACTGCTCCAGCAGCTGGAGCTCCACGTACCGTTTGGTTGTCGCCACGTACCCTCTCGTGCAGACTACCCCGAGATGCCGCTCCTTCGTTCAGCCACTCTCTGGGATTTCGATTATCCCACCGGAGTTGTACCTTGGTCCCAATTGACATCACTGGCACTGGTGTGCCAGCGGCCAACCCACTGCACCGCTGTTTTGCAGCAAACCGTCAATCTCGTCCATTGCGAGTTAATCACCTTCTACGATCCAGTCCGCCAACCCGAGGTCAAGCTCGAACGCTTGAAGTCGTTGGTTTTGATGAAGTACGACGAGGAGCCAGCGAAACAATACCTTGACACTCTCATCGCACCTGCTCTCCGCACGCTCGAAGTCCCGGACGAATATTTTCAGCCGGACCCCATCGATATGCTCACATCATTTATCTTGAAATCCGGGTGCCGACTAGACAATGTGAAAATCACTGGGGAAAGATCGATACCCAAGCGCCGGTACCGCGAGGCATTTCCCTCCATTCCAGAACTTTCATTCGATAGCTCGAAAGTATGCTACGCTGATGACTCGCACATATATTGACTATCTTCCTGGCTTTACATGTGAGTCTGCACTTTTTCAATGTTACATTCTACTTACCCACCTGGCAGACAAACAAAGAACAAAACAAAAGACATCTCAGCATCGTTCGTGTTGGGTCACATATTTCGCCACAAAGGCCTTCAGTATGCTATTCCATTGTCTGAGACATCACTCGGTTTTGGTCTTCTACACTGTTTTCTATTAGTTCTTTTCTCGCTGGTACTCCTTAAGCCCACCGCGAAACGCGAGAAGGTGAGTGAGTCATCGGGGTCCACGCAGAGCACAGCTGTTATTATGGCTACTATCAAAGAGCTGGGAAGCGGCGTAGATTGAAAACCATTAATATTACCGCGAATATAGGGAGGAATCGGCGTGCAGGATCCGGAAGGCGTCATCATTCCAAAGAGGTTGAGACATCGAAAAACTGAGCTCGAGTACACAAAAGAGGTCGATGATCAATCAATGATACATTCATAAAGGTGACCTCACGCGGTACCGCGAGGGTGGAGTCGCGTTAATGCTTATAATCCCCGGCGACTAATATTGAGCTGGCAAGCCTGAGTGAATGCGGCCAGTTCGAGCATGGAAGGTTGAAATACACGCCAATCCGATCGAAAGCCGGAAACCAGGTGAATTTTAAGATCAGTGATCTATGAGGTTCTGTCAGCGGGCTGCCGGTCGGGCGCCCAATGGTTTCCTTGCGCCAAGTAAATCAGAGGATGCAGGCGTTGGATTGTTGGTTTCCAGTGGTTTGCTTGCAGCTGGCAATGGCCAGACACGTGTAGGTGATGCGATGTCTCGGGCATCTGTATGACCCTCCGATCGTGACAAAATACCTGGGCACCCCATGAGTGGACGGGATCATGCGTGATAACGCATGATCATGCGTTATCATGCGTTATCATACGTTATCACGCATGAGCGGGCGTGAGCGGGCGTGATAGGAATTGTACACTCATAGTTTTGGTCGTAAACCCTCCCTCCTTTGAATATAACGATTATTTTGCGCGAATTTCCGTATCGGCAGGCGGATGACCCACACCTGCTGACTGTTCGGCCCATGGGCGGGCGCCAACGGTTCGGCCCACGTGTTTGACGTGTCGAGACGCGTGTGGCGCGTAATGGGACCACAATAGGAGCAAATAGGCCCGGTCAAAGCGAGGAATACGAGTTTAGATTGCCAGAAAGCAGCGTACTCTGTGACATGCCGTTGCTACCTACATCATTTTCTCGCACTGTCCAACAACCTTTGACCAGAATCATCCTCACCATCTCCCCCAATGGCACACTCTCATTGCTCTTGTCGTCCACACCTGAACATCCGCATGCTGTGCGCCCTGCGCCAATCGCAGCTCGCGCGCATGTGCGCCACCTTTGTCTTAGCCACCCGCCGCTGCTCACGACTCCTTCTCCAGATGCCATTTCCGATCCCCCGCCGACCAATACCTCGCCCTTGCTGCCCTCGGCGTTCGCGCGTACCGAAACGATGGCCCGGGGCACTTGTACACCCAATTCCGTGTAGCCCCCGAGTTCCTGGAGCAATACCTTGCCGGGACGCTTCCCCACGACATTCTCCACAGCGGCGTCTGGCTCGAGATCAAACTCGGCCATACCAAGAACTTGAAGCGGCACCTGCGCCAATACGAGGCGTGCCAAGCGAATGACCATCAGATCTCGTTCTGGGGCTATTGCCCCGTCCCTCGCCGGATGCTCGCCGGTACGTCTGTCCTCGCTGTCTTTACTGCGTGAGCCAACGTTCTTCCAGAAAGGCTTGTCCATCTTCGCCTGGGCGCCCTCGGCGCCCGTCTCGTGCCTTATCCCTGCCCGGGCTGTGGCGTCGAGCACCGGGAGTTCTTCCCACTCGCAGCCGCTGGCGGCTGCAATGGCGTTAAATCGGTCATCAAGACCGTTGTCGAGGAACTTGGAGGCAGATTCCAGTGGTCAGCCAATCTTTTTCTTCCGTCGTCCTGTCTGACTTACCCTCTAACAGGATCCTTTTCTCTTAGCTAAAAAAAATATCGCGATTGTCTGTACATACGCGTAGTTGTAGATAGTACTTACCTTTTACCCAACTACAAGTCTCCTGTGACGGTATATCTTTAGGTCTGTGCGCTTCCCCCTGCTTTCCTTGTCAAAAAATTAACGCTCGCCTTCAGATACATGGAAATTAGTAACTTAGCATCAGCCAAGGCGGGGTCCAGCGCATGTATATATGTGCCTGCAAAATGAGGTTAGTGTCCTCCTCACTCGCACCTTCCTTTCATTCAATTAACGCGCACCTGTGCGCCTTCAGACGTCTGTAAAAGAGTTACTTCCAGGCAGGAGTCCGTACACCTGTACCTCCAAATCTCAGTGCGTGCCCTCCTCGCGGAGTTATGCTCACCTTCTCTATAGGTATTTTGAACACTGTACCTTGTTTTGCGGCGGCCCAACAGCACAACTAAGTGATTTGGATCGGGTAGGTGCAATTGGAAGCCTTCGCTCACTTCACCACGCTTTTCTTGTCAACTGACATTTGATCACTTATTAGTTCTTCGGAAATAGGTTTGGAAGTATGCATTCCGCGTACGTAGGTACCTTGTAATTAACAAGCTTCAACGATACTCCACTTGAAAACAAGTGCCTCGACCAGTTGGACCCTGCAAGTCAGCTAATGTACGAAGTATATACAGGCATGCGTAGTGAACGCACCTTTACACTGTTGAAAGCCAGTGCAAATACCTCAAGGCAGTATTATTCCACACAACGAGTAGCGAGTCCAAGTTCGGACTGGGCACCCGAACCGACTCAGCAATCTGTATCTCTCAGGACTCAGAAGGATCGCAGGTGTTGCTTTCTAACTGTGCTTAACGACCCTCCGAAAACAATCACTCCCTAAGCGAGACGGCGATCAAAGAACTCCTGTCAATCAGCTGTCGAAATGGCGATCAAAGAAGCTGTGTCAAGGTGCTCAATCTTAGAGTCTTCACATATGCAGCAATATAACTTACCAAGACATGTCGAAAGCCTGGATACAAGACGTTTAGTGTTTATTTTTATATTTATATTTTGTCTCGCCTCTGGTAATGTCACGTGACTTACCGCGTCAGCCCGTTGGGCCAAGCTTGCGCAAATAGTCCGCCTATGGGCCGGTCCAAGCGAGAAATCGCAGTGCCCTCGTTCTTGAGGCCAGAAATATTCGAGCGTCCCGGATAATCCCGGATGTTCATATATAATGGGTTTCCGGACGATCCGGCACCTCTTTCAGCTTCAGTCACCACCAAACCGCGGTAAGTCCTTTCTCAGCGAATATTGGACGGATTTTGACGATTCTGGTACTCACCAGATGGCCGCACCCGCCCCGAAGTACGTGGACATCACCCCCGAGCCCGAGCGCCAAAAAACCTTAAGCCTTCTGTGAGTTTTTCAGTTACTTCTAGTGTGGGCCGCTCACCTCGCGTACCGCGAAGCCGGCGACTGGCGCCGCGCGACCCGATGGGCGCCGCCGACGCGTACGAGGCGCTGCAGCCCTATCTGGAGCCCGCCGGCGGAGGCTGCGTGTACGTCTTCCTCCAGCCAAACGAGGAAATCGCGGTGCAGGTGGGCACGGCGCCGTTGGGGGAGGAGGTCGACGCGCTCGACGCGAAAGTCGGCTACGCGGTCGATGTGGAAGCGCGGCGCGAGGGGCACGAGCAGCAGTGCGTCGGAGTGGAGAGGGCCTGGGCGTACTACTACCCCACGCGCTATCCTAAATTGCTCGGTGAGTGCGATTCGGGCGGGCGGCGTGTGGTACTTACTGTAGAGCCAGAGAGGCTGGTGCACCTCACCCTCAAGGCGCTCAGCGCGCATCGGACTCCGCGCCCGTGCGCCGGATACTTCTGCAACGTTCGACACTGGGAGTTCTTCGCGGAGGGGGCGGCGGGTGGGCTCGAGGGGATTGTGGCGATAATCGAGGCTTGGCTGCGTCGCCTCGGGGAGATTCCAGATCGACGACCAATGTACTATACGAACTGATCGACGCGCATTTGCGCTACCGTTTTTTATTTCCTTTGTATTGTCGTGTCTACGTACATTTCCCTTGTTTCCCTTGTATTATCACGCCTACGTACATTTCCCTCGTAGACAGCCATCACAAATGTACAATCAACCAACCAGATCATTAGTCTGCAACTTTATTCACAGGCAGTTCCATAATTCTTTCGTCATTCTAAGGTATTCGAACCATTAAATCATAGACTCACTCGCCTTGCCATCTATTATTCTGTGGGTTGCCAACCTCGGGGACCGTGCAGCCGGCGACTGAGACAGCATACGCGGAGAATAAATAAAATCGACGAATTAAATAAAACAGCCTAGACTATCTACATCTCTGGATCAGCACGGAGTACGTAGCGACATCGTTTTCAGCTCTGCGAAAACTATAAGAACAATCACGCCGGGTCGCGGCGAGGGAAGTACTGGAAGTAGACCTCCTCGAGCCACTTCCGCGGCAGTGCCGCCGCCCGTTCCCCCTTCGAACCCCTCGCCTTCAACTCTGCCACTGTCAGGAGCCTCTCGCTGTACAGAAACTTCAAAATTTTCAGGTTTTCCGCATCCACGTCGTTCAGCGGACGATTCGCCTGCTTCAGCGTCTCTCTTTTCACCTTCAACTTCTCGTAAACCATCCTCCCCTGGGCTTCTTTCGTCCGGATGTTGGGGAAGGACGACGCCGGGAAGCCAGGGACGCGCAAGCCCAGCCAGTTGACAATATGGGTCAAAGTCACCACCATGCCCTCCGCTGTCGTGGTCTCCCCTGCGATGCCACGGGCGGGGAACCTGATGTTCAGCTCTCTGGCCAGGTAGTGGAGGCGCCTGCCAAGGAAGGCCGCGCTGTAAGCGCCACCGTAACCTCCCCTCTGCAACTCCTCGATCCACGCTCGTTCGTCTGCCGGGGGAAACTTCTGATCCAAGTAAGCGTAAACGTCCGTGTCAGTGAACGAGATGTTGGCGGGAGGCGGAGCGACCGGGACATTGACAGGGGGGGGGCGTCTCACGCTGGCGAGTCCCTGCGTGGGCCTCGGCCCGGCGGCGTTCAGCGGCTGCTCCTGTGGAGGCCGCGGCGGCGCCAGAACGAGGGCGACTGTCCCGCAGAGGGATGGGAGGCGGAGGCCTCTGCAGCGCTGTCTCTGTAAGCGGCAGGTCAGGCGCTCCCTCAGCAGGAACCGTGGATGGATGGCCCCACGTTAGCGGCACCGGTGGGCCATCCGGAAAGTCCATGTCGGGCGGTTCCCCCACAGGAAGGGAGTCCTTCATCCCGAAGAAAGAAAAGAAAAAAAAAGTCAGAAACGTCTCCCGCGCGAAGATAAACCAGCGGACACTCACCATCAGCACGTACAAAACGTAAATCTTGACGGGGGGCACCCCGTCCTCCTCCAACCCATATAAGTCCTTGAGCTCATCCAGGACCCAGCTTGGTTCAGCGGGCTCGATCCCGGTCTGATGATCGTAGGGCGGTTCGGTCGTCAAAAGCGCGTGCACATCCTCCAGGATTTGCCAGTGGGAGTCGGCAATAACATCTACCCACCCGCATTCCGCGGGCACAGGACGCCTCGACGTCGCCAGCCCCACCGTCACCGACAACTCAGTTCCGGTGTCGCGGCACCAGGCAAGCGCGCGCGAACCTGGGGTACGATTCCCCTGGCGCAAGATGGCCCTCAGGAGCTCTGGCGCGCACACGCGATACGACGTGTCGTCCTCCCAATGATCGATGCGCAGCCGGTCCACCAAATACGACTTGGTCATTTCAAAATCCCCGATTGAAACACCCAAAAAGACAGCACAGGGATCGCCGCGCAGCGTGGTCGTCGGCGGAGCCGCCGCCGGCAGCGCGAGATTGGCGGGCGGAGCAGTCACCGGCGGAGCCGCGACCTGCAACGCGAGATTGGTGGGCGGAGCAGTCGACACCGCCCTCCTGCTCTCGTGGTGCGGCGTGTAGTCGGGCGGCGGCTGGAACTCCCCCACCCACAAACGTGCTTGCTGCTGAAGATGGTCGTGGTCGCGTTGGGTGAATGCGACGAAGGGCAGCTCTGGTCCCCTTTCGGTCATCCGCTGCAAGGCAGCTTCTTCCTGCTGCGCACGGGCTCGCCCCGCCGCGCTCTGTGCACTTGGGCGCCGACGGCCCGCGGGTGCTGGGAAAATCTATCAGTTTCAACAAGAAGAAGCTGAGGGAAGACTTACCGCGCTCGGGAGCATGGACCTGTTGCTCCCCCGCCGCCGGCCCAGCGACAGCGCCCATTCCTTGTGTCGAGGCCCCCGCGAGTGCTGGGCAAAACTATCAGTTTCGACATGAAGGAGCCGAGGCAAGACTTACCCTGCTCCGCAGCAGCGACAGCGCCCACTCCCACTCCTTGTGTCGACGGAGCAACCACAGGGGATACCACGTTGTCGAGCGCCGCGGCCTGTTGTCTTCGCGGCTGGCGGCCACCTTACCTCTTGTTATTTTTTTCTCCTTCCCGGCAGATGTAGGACACGTACCTTCTGTAGACTCCGGCGCCGGCGGCGCAGTTGCTGGTGCCACGCTCGCCTCTGTCTCCGTCCGTTAGCTCACGTTATCGCCAAGTTTACGCAAACCCACCTTCATCCAGCACCTCGCCCAAACCGCTTGAAGGCTCCCGCGCAGCCGCAGGGCCAGCGGCGCGCCCCCCACCTCGCGGCCGGCCCCGTCCGCCGTTTCTTGGCGGGCGGCCTCGGGGACGTCCCCATGGCGGAGGCGCAGGAGTGGGATGCACGACGGGCACGAGGGGCTCGAATGGTGCTGCCCGAGGCTCCCCCGCCGATCTTCCGCGGTTGCTTCGCCAGATGGCGTTGTTTTCGTCTTCCATGGTTGACGGCGAGACGAGACAGATGAGACGGAGATGGTCGCAAAATACTTAGCAGCAATATGCAAAATTTGTCGACCCACATCAAACCATTATCTTCGCGGCAAGCCACTGCACATGCCTGGGCTTGATGCGGTCTATCCGGTTTACAAATTCCCCTCCACGAGATCCAGATATCGCTTGTAATTTACGGTCTAGTTACCCGCCAACTCGCCACAAATAGCCAACGCCTCCTGCCATACCAGTTTCCTGACGGCCATATCCTGCGAAGTAAGATCTACCCAGGCAGCGAGCGTCTCATCGAGAAGGTCCAGCTCGGCGGCAGAGAAAGGGGAGTTCGGGGGCTCGCATTTGATGTAGGGTCGGTGTGCCGGCGTCGCGTCAGGCCGGAATGGGTTATCATTGTCCCAGTCCTGCGGATTGTTCGCGCGCAGGTGGTTCATCAGGCGCGTGTTAGTGTACGCCTGGTAGTCCACACCGTAGCTTGCCAAGCCTTCGGGCGGGATCTCCTCATCGGCCTGCAACCCGCGAGCCCCCTGCTTGTACAGGCCGAACCCGAACATGTCGACCGGCGAGCGGTGTTCGCCGCGCTTGACCTGCATTACATGAGAGTTCCACGCGTCGACCCAGGCCTCCGCCTCCACGTTGATGGCGTCGAGGAACAAGTAGTGGACGAGCCAGATATGGGCAGGGTTGTCGTGCCTGAGATGGTAGGAGTGTTCCAGCGACATCAGAAAGTCGTGCCACTTCAGCCCGAGGCCTTGCATCCAATCGAGCCAGAGTCTCTCGATGCGAGTATTGTGAACGCTCCTGCGATGCACGTCAGCAGGAATAACAGCCCCGAAGGCCAAAGCTCACGCACGTCCCGTAAATGTAAGACCCGCGGCCCGAACCTTTCTGCCGCTCCATTGCCTCTGCCACCAGCGTGTTCTCGACGCCGTGATCCCCACGTACCCGGCTCGGCCATCCGTACTTCCTCACTGCTTTCATGAAGAGATCCAGCACCATCTGTCCGCGGTTATTGTTGCTCACGCGCAACCCGGTAACGAAGTGAGATTTCCCATCGCAGAATCCATGAGTCACCAACTTCCACCGGATGAGACCTGGATCGCGTCAGCGTCAGGCGGTCGAGGATTGAGGACCGAGCCGCTTACCGTGCTGCCCGTCGTGGTGCCACAGAGAGTTAACGCCAGGAACCGAATACTTCTTCCGCCCGATGCGAGGGTTGCCGAAGGGGGTTGGCGTCCCATGCACGTGCAGGTAGGAAAGGCGAATCCTGCTGCGCGAGACGTGGATCCCCCGCGATCGCAGCTGGCCCGCAATCATCCCCCGACCAAAAGTCGGGAACAGCTGCAGTGTGCGGAACATCTCCCTGTCCAGGTCCTCATCCGAGATGGTGGTGTGCCTGGAGGCGGGCGCGGCCGCGCACGGATTATACTTCCTCTGCTGCCTGCCGTCGGGACCCGTGTGAGCCGTGTACACCGCGTCGCCCCGCCTACTCAGGCCAAGTTCCTGCGCCCGCCGCGTCACAGTTCGCGGGCAGCATCCGAGCAGCTTGGCGAGCCGCGCCGGTCCTCGCAGGTCCAAGGCGCGCGACAGAAAAGTCTCATCAATGTTGATGCGCGGGCGTCCCCTTCCTTGCTCCGCTGGCCGCCACTCGACGACGACGATCCGAGAGTCACAGGGATCCGATGATTCCGTTCCAGCTTTCTCTAGCTCCTCGACCATGCACCGGACACTGGCGTGCAGCACGGCGAATTCGCCAGCTGAGAAAATGTCCCGGTGCTGGCTCAGATCAGTAAGGGCGGGAATCGCGTTGACGGGAGTCACCGTACCGTTTCTGCGGCGCTGAAGAAGCGAATGACCTCGTCTCGGTGGGCTTGAAGCCGATGCACATCGCCGAGTTGCACACGTAGCGCCACGCGCACTCTTTCTGAAAGGACTTCAAAGCTGGCGCGAAAATTGTCAAGCCGGTCGGTCATGGCGGGAGGAAAAGGACGCCCGCGTGAATTTATCGGTCTCATCAACCATCCCATCACTGATAGAAGTCTTGCCTGCCTGATCGTCGGCTTCTATTTTCATTGGCCTTCCATTCCATGCCGCCATCCATTCCCCTCTAGTCCGAAGCCCTCCCCGTCGTCCGCCAGGCGGCCAAGCAAGAGGTCCTCCCGGAGTCCACTGTCCGCCTCCGCCGCATCCTCGAGATACCCAAAACAGACACTTTGCAGTTCCAGAGAGTCTTGGTGCGCGCATTTGCCGACTGCTGCAATCCTATCAATTTTTTTTTTTGCCTCTCGCAGCGGCTGATCCATACATACCTTGAAAGCATATCGAACGTGGTGCCCCCGCCCCGGTTCTGGGTCGCCCTGTATAACAAGGTGCTTCAATTAATCAGTTCCCTGTTCTGAGCCCGTCATAAAAGGATACTTACTGGTTGCAGCTTCGACAGGCATTCCCGATGCTCTATCAAGGACCTGCACTGCTCTACCGGGCGAAAAACAGTGTCCTGTACGCTCGTCAATTCTTCCGCAAGTTATGTCCTTTGCCTTCGCCGCCGCTGGTGCGTTCCTCCTGTCGAATCGAAAGTTATCGTTCTTACCTCTTTCTTGGCAGACACGCCAACGCGCTTTTGATGCACAAAGGGCCTCGCGCAAGCGCTCCTCAGAGCACAAGTGACCCGACTATCGCCTTCTTTCGGGCAAGTCGAAAAAGATGATCTAAGGCCATCAGATTAGATTAGTCTTAGCACGTGACCTTATCTCGGGCATGAGTAATCCCATTGACATTCCCTCGCTTTTATTGGTTTTGCGTACAAGTCGGGCCAAGTACGGTCAGGGAGGGAAGAGTGCCCATGTACGCTCGCCGATGCTGTGATCTGTGGCCACCAGATCACAGCATCCGTCAGCACACACAGGCACTGTACATGATTGCAGTGGGTGTCCTCCAACTCATCCCCCCAGCCCGCCATCTCACCCATCCTCCAGCATTCTTCACATCCGCCAGCCATGCCACCACCCTTCGTCCAACAATCTTCATCGTCTCCAACAATCCCTCGCGATGGTCCTTGTTATTGAGGGCGCGCGCGTCGCAGCGCGATCGCAGGGTAGGGGGCCGGGGGCGGCGCTGGACGACCGTTGGTCAAATCGCAGGCTGTGACGGGAGCGCGGGCAGGGAGCTTACGTCGAGGCACGAAGCAATCGCGAAGCTCTTGATTTAACAATTTAACAGTGTGTTGCAGGCGCGCTCGATCCCGGGGCCATGCTGGCGCTGCACGATCGTCAGCAAGACGCTGCCGACGGGAGCGCGCGCAGGGGACTACGTTGACGTGAGGCGCGGGGATTGATCCACGGGCAATCGTGAAATCCTTTTTTTTTTGGGGGGGGGGAGGTCGGGGGGGGGGGGGGTTCGCTGGGCTGGACGATCTTTAGCAAGAGGTCGCCGACCAGAGCGCAAGGAAAGTGCTTACGTTGAGCCGTAGGGCGCTCGCGACGCCGTGTCGAGGGCGCAACACGCTTGATGGCGGGGGCGGGGGGGCTGGAGACTCCGAAGAATAGTCCGTAAGGTGCAAACGAAGGAGAAGCCTGGACCGTTATGCGTGTCCTGAGCGCGGCGAGGAGCCTGGCTATCAACGACGTCAGCCGGTCGACGAATCAATCCGGCGGTTCACGTACCCATAAAATGACGTGGGGCGGCAATGGCCACAACGCGCTTCAACTTATTTTTCGTTGAATGCACTGCTCTGCGTGCGTCAGATAGTCCCTTAAATGTAACAGGCGCTCACCGCGTGGCTTTGACTCTCAACAGAACAGGAAAAGCAGAGGTTGGCAGCGTCTAATAGTAGAGATACCAGGGTGCTTCAGCGTCGGCACGGCAAGTAAGAAGGTCGCCCACCGGATTGCACTCGGAACGTCACACGGAAAGGCTGCCCAAGTATCAACGGCTGCCAGGTCTAAGCTGAGCAACACACGTACCTGTCCTGCGGCCGATTCCGTCAGCTTGAAGGACCAGCGGGGGAGGTGCGACACGCACTCTACACCTAGGAGGGGCAGCCACCAGGCCGCATCACTCAACACGCCGGGTGGGGGGGGGGGGGACCTCTGTCACTGAGAACCCGTGCCTCAATTCCTGTGCCGACACCTTAGACGCCTTAGACGGCAACGAGCTCCTATACACGCTTAGACGCGAGTACAGGTCCAGGGTACGTGCCAAGAGGCCCCATTAACAGGGACCTCCATCCTGCCCGCGCTCAAGTGCTCGGGCAGGGGCACGCCTCCCGCAATCCCTCCCAGTAAGCACGAAGACATGATTGCCCCCATGTCATCGGCTCCGCGCACCTCACACGGGAGCATCGTGTGAGGCGCGCTGTCGGGAGAGAGAGGGACTGTCCCGGGATGGGGCAGTCCAGGAGGACGAGGTAGTGGGGGGAGTTGAAGAGACCGCCAACATATGTTATCGCCACGCCCCTGTTTTGTACTGCCATCAACATCCCACGCGTGTCCGATCAAGACGTAAACACACCACGTGCGGGGCCAAGCGGGACCAAGCAACGCGTCGCTTCCTAACTGGGCCGACGTCAAAAAAAGAAAGAGCAGGCGGGTACTCACGAGTCACACCGGGGGCGGAAGCAGCAAAGAGAAGCGTTTGTTGCGGGCGTGTACAATATAACTAGTAATCGAGCGCGGGGGGAGAGTCGGACGATGAGCCACCCTCCAGCCACTCCCCGTACCAGACGCCCTCGACGCCCTTGAATTTCTTGTCCCACACCCCTCCGAGGATGGCAAGGTTCCCGTGGTCGTAAACCTCCTCGTGTTTGCAACCCTTGCAAACCAGCACCAGTTGATCGGCGGTGTGGCGAGAGGCGTCAATCCGAAATGGTTTGAGGCGTTGGCACTTCGCGCACTGCGGGCGGACGGGGTGACCGTACGGACGCACCATTGGTTGCGTCCAGCAGAAATGATAGATGCAGCGGGGCCGGGGCAAATAGACGATCACGTCGCTGTGGATTCCCAGCTTGTAATGGCAGTGGAGGATCTGCGGGAATTTCTTGGCGCCCCGGGTGATGCAGAGGGAGTGCACGACGTCCTGCAGAAACGTGTTTGGCGGCGGTCGGCAGATACTTGACGGCGGTGAAGCCCATTGCCTGTTGGAAACCAGCGCTGGCAGAATGTAAGCAGGCGCGGGCGGGCAGGGTGGCGAATGTACGTACGTCTCAACAAAATCCATAACCTCGGCCCGTGCCCAGCCCATGTTCAAGGCGCCGCATCCCTGCAGGACCAGGAGCGATATGGGGGCCGCCTGGATCAGCTGCTGCAGGCCCAACGGGAGCAGGCGCGGTAGGACCTGCTGGGTACTCAGCAAACGCCTGGGAAACCGACATAAGACTCACGTCTGCGGGGGTCAAGGGCGGCGCGGCCGCCCTTGGCGGTGTGGATGAGGCCTTCCTCAGTGTGGCGCTGCGTGGTGAGGAACACAATGATTTTCTTCGCTTGATGTCTATTTCAGGCGGTCAGCCAAAAGCATGTCTGTGGCGTAATATCCAAAAGCTTCCTCCTTGATCCGCTTGGTGAGGGGCGCGGATGCGGCGGTCGTACGCATCGAGGCCGGCGACGAGGTCGTATGTGATGGTGTCGAACAGGTACTTGTTTGGGTCCTTATAGTACGAGGTGAGATGGTTGCCGACCGAGGACCGCAGGATCGCCCTAAGCGGCTGCCACTCGAGGCGCACGAGATGATGGCCATGGGACGGGTGTCGCAGACGGGCCAGCGCCCGCGCATGGTCTGCACGCCCGTGTACTTCAACGTCCCCGTAGGCTTGCCACCGTAAAAAAGGCCCTGCAGACAAACTAAATCAGCACGCGACAGGTACTGGATCGCAAGCGTACCTACCTGGTAGGGGACGCCTCCTGCGTGGTGGACTTCTACTTTCTTGCCTTGACGCGGACTGTCCACGAGGGGATCTTGTTCGGGTGCTCGATCCAGCACTTGGGACAGTAAAAGTCGTGGCCTTCGGGGTCGATGTCGGAGTCGAAGGCGATGCAGCGGTCGCATATCCACCGTTTGCACAATTCACACTCGAAGAAGAAGCCACTGTTCTCGCACCCTGCACACCACTGTCGTGGTTTTGGTGTTAACCAAAGGCTCCTTAGCGACGACCAGGACGCACCTTGTTGGCGTCGGGGTCACCGGAACCGGCACTGACAACGGCAGTAACGACCTGCAGGAACACAGCATTCAGCACGCGAATCGGGGCACGGTTTTTTTTACGCACCTCGTCTGGGTCGTGGAAGGTACGCCGTTTTCGTGTCTTCGCTACCGGCGCCTGAGGCTCCGACGGGCTGCCTGTAGCGTCGCCCAGGGCCCTTCGAGGTGCAGGTCCTCCGGTCGATTTGTGGCAGTCTGCTTGGTGCGCATCTCGTGGTGGCCTGAAACAAAGAGATTTAGGCGCCCGCGCGCACGTGGTCCCCCCACTTGATCAGACATCTGGGAGCATCCGATGTCGATCAACTGGGGCTCTGGGCACATGTGGGCGCCTATTTCGCCTTGATTGAAACCACCAAGTCCGGTAAGTCAGGTAAGTCGACTCCCGTACGCAGAGCAGTAGTTACACAAAGAAATGCAATAAATGTGTGAGGAATGTCGACGACGAATGAACGACACAGTCGGAGAAGCAGACTCCGAGCCGCAATCGCATGAACTAGAGAAGAAAAACAGAGGCTAACTAGGGAATTACAGCGCAATGGACACCAGCCACCCGAGCGACAACAACAACGAGCGGTCAGCAG
>JARJLE010000579.1:0-26463 GCA_029289555.1 Mycena latifolia | reverse complement strand
TCGTGATCTGTTACTCCTTCTTCGTGAATCTCTCACGGATAAGGAGATCCCTCACCGCACAAAGCTCACCAAGCTTGTTCTCGAAGCCTGGGACCAATACTATGTTGATTTGAAGGCCGCCTTTCGTGTGAGTGAGACTCGAGTTAATTTTCTCGGTGCTGACTTCAGACTGGAAGGCTTCTATTGGAAAAATTAGTTTCACCGCCGACATATGGAGTAGCAAAGGGATGGATTCCTACCTGGCAATCACGGCTCACTGGCTCGGCCCCAAGGGGGACGATGAGCAGGTGGTTTTGCGCCAAGCTTTGTTGGCATTTCACCGTATCCGCGGTGCACATAGCGGGCAGCGAATTGCACGTATAGTTTTCAACATCCTCGAGAATGCTGGGATCGTCTGTAATGTGATTATTACCTTGATGTCATTCTTTAAAGTGCAATCACAATCTCACTTGTTGAATTTTAGGTCGGACATTTTACGTTGGACAACGCCTCCAATACTGCCACTTTTTTATTGCATCTCGGCCATCCTGCTACAGGAAATTGGGGTCCATGATTTCGATGAGAAACAGAATTATATTCGATGTTTCGCCCACGTCATCAACCTCTGCTCACAGGCTGTAATCCGGGTCATGGAGAAGGACGACGTTGACGACCAGTATTCAGACTCCGAAACAGATCCCGCCCAGAGTCGAGCACGGCTCCGATTCGGGACCACGTGCAACACACTACACGCGCAAGGCTGGACCTACAGTCGCCTCTGTCATAAGGCATACCTGTCGGTAGACACCTCAAGGTATGCGTTACTACAGAGTATGCATTTTGGGAGGTGTGGGAAATTTTCCTCTTATCTTATCTGCTTATCTAGTGCTTGATGTAGACTGTGTTTCGGTAGAAACTGGCTGTGCTACGTCTATCTACCTGTAGGTACGAGACTGTTAGTTTCCTCTAAGCAAGTCTCACGTCCAATTTAGCAAGGCCAACCTCAAGCTGGCGGGCAAACAATCCATCAATGTCGGCCAGATAGCTGCGCAGCGCCAAGACAGCTCCAAGAGCCTCCTTGCGCGTAATCTTCGGTGCTTCACTTTTATGCTTGTTTGAAACTGCCGGTGCCGTTCCCTTTCCAGCTGCTTTCAACTTTTACAGTAAACCCTTCTCCTTTGAGTCCAGACATGCGAGGCCGCGTTCGAAGTCCGAGGGCCGTCTCAAGCTTGTCAAGAGGTGCATCTTCTTCAATATGATTGGCACCATCATCCAGCCACGCTTCGTCCGCGGCCGAAATCTTTTCCTCCTTTCTGAGACGCTCCTGCAGTTGATCCTTGCGTTTTTTGACCTGATTCTTGAGGGCTGCCAGCCCTTTCTTCAGGATTTCGAGTGTGGGATTTGGTGGCATGATGAGCTGGCACAATATCCCCAAGGAACTGTATATTAATATGTTTGATGTTTGATGCAACAGCGCGAACCGGTACTAGGTATACGTAAAGTATGCCTTACAGAACCCCGAAAAAGGTATGTGTTATGGGGTATCCCAGAGAGGGCACCATTTGGCTGGGAACCATTATCGCGGAGGCCAAAAATCATGCCTTACCGCAGAGTATGTGTTACCCCCGGTATGCATTATAACAGAGGCGACTGTATATGCTACGTCGCCTGCGATACTTGCAGCAGGTACGCCCAAATTCTGTCGGAAATTTCATTAGTCACGTTATTATTTAGCCTATAGTTCGCTTTTTTTGCAATGAACCGGGACGCCCATAAGTTTCGGCACCCGCTGGAAAACAGGCACTGGAGTCGACTTCAACTCATGGAATTAATTCTTCAAGTGCGATTGAAGAAATACTGTCCAGTCCCGGCTGACCTTTCCAATAGCAACCACACACGGTGCAAGCAACAATGTCAGCCGAAAGTACCCCCATTCTCGCCGGTTCCATCCCTGCATTCGAGTTGTTGATGGCCGCGTGGAACGCAATGCTTGCTGATGCGGACCTCAAAGAGGAGAACATTTCAAAATTCATTGACCCGGGTCTGGCGGTTGCCAACACATATTACAACAAAATGGGAGATACGGATGCCTACATTATCGCCATGTGTGAGTTGGTTCCTCGGCGTCTGAAATACCTTTGAACTCGCACCTCAGTTATCAATCCTTCAATTCGTTTTGAATGGATTCGGAAAAACTGGTCACACACTGACCAAGAGAGAGCCAAGAAAATAATTGTCGACAAGGCAAGTGAAACATGAGCTGTGTACCCTCGATTTTAATTCATGTCAAGCTTCGATCATACGAGACATCACCTGTCGCTGCGGATGCTCGGTCCCCAACCAGGTCCAGTTCTCCAGGCCGCAGCGGTTCTGGATCCGATTCTCGGCCCCCATCTCGGCCTCATTCCAGATCCCGCCCAGCTCCTCCAACACTGACCGGCATTACGCAGGCGGCGAAGCGATTTCGGAATGCCGCCCTCACACTTGATTTCACCTCGGCGAGCGGGAGTTCGGCCGATCAATCAATTGAAGATGAGATGAACCATTATATGACCAGCTCCCTCCCCGCAAGGAAGTCGACGGATATCGTTGGGTATTGGATGGTTCGGTGTCCCAATTGTTGATTTTTAACCGCACCTGAACAATCTGCAGAATCACGGCAAAGCAACCTGGCCAAAAATATTTCGTCTCTTTGCTGATTACGCTCCTATTCAAGCCACCTCAGTGCCTTCGGAACGAGTATTCTCGTCCTCGGCTGAGACAGATACTAAACGCCGAAACCGCACCAGTGCCGTGCTGATGGAGGCTCTGCAAATGCTCAAGTTTAATTACAAGAAATCGAGGCTCAACTTTATGTCTGACTGGCAGACTGTCCCTGTTGCCGACGACGATGAAGACTGGCTTCGAACTCTGGCCGACACACACGACAAAGACAGGGATGTGATTTGGCGCGAGATTGTTGACAGTTGCGACTCAGCAGATGGGATCATATTTACGGAAATGCCAGAGGAGAATGACGAGTAGTTGAATTTATATCTTGCCACAGTTTGACTGCTATTTAACGTCCAGATTTGTGTACCAAGTGCCATCCACCCTTGTGAGTTAATATTGGTGTGACTCAACCGACTTGAGTCGACTCAAGTGACTTCAAGTGACTTGAGCTGACCAAGTCAAGTCAAGTCGAGTCGAAAGTTGCCACAAGTCGACTTAGCCAAGTCGACTTCCGACTTAACGAGTCGCGGCAACACTAGCCAGCTTGGTGACTCTTCTGCCGTAGTCAAAATCATGTACTGGAATATTTTTCATGATTTTACACTGAAACTTACCAGTCCTGAGTTCCACGAGCTATTGCGCGAGTACGATATCATGTTCTTTGCTGAAACGGACATGCTTCCTGGAGAGGATGAAGCCGCTGATGTCCCGCTGGGCTATACATTGGTTTTCCTACCCCGCAAACCACAACTTGAAAGCTCCCGCCGAGGCGGAGGTGTTGCGTTACTAATCCGAGACACGTTCACTTTTAAAAAGTCGGAACTCAGCTCCCCCGACATTCTTGTGCTTGATATGGGCACTATCTGGTTCATCGGTGCATATATTCCTCCTGAGTCTTCTCGTTGGGCGGGCTGGACAGATGTTGAGCCACTTCAAAAGCTATGGGAGACAACCGCACTCTGTACACAAAGTGAAGACAAGCATGTTGCATTACTTACTGATATCAATGCTCGAACTGGCTCTTTGCAAGTCTCGCTCGAGTGGGCAAAACACTGAGTGCGTTGCTCAGCAGACCCAGACGAGAAAATCAATTCGCGAGGACGGGCCATGGTACAGGCATGCGATCTTTACGGCCTTTGCATACTAAATGGTACCTCTCTCGAGAGTCACTCACCTGGTCGTCTGACCTCCTGGCAAACTGCTGGCGAGTCTGTAATTGACTATGCCATTGTATCAGAAAGCCTGCTGCCCCTGGTTCGTAACTTTGACATTGCTTGCCCTACTCCCAATGAGGACGATGATTGGGCGGATCACATGCGCATTTGCTTAACCCTTGATGTGACTGTTTTCACGCAGACGTCTGCTGAATCTCGCGAGCGTCAGGAACGGCCTGACTTTAGAGGCTCGGCCGAGATCGACGAACTTTACCAAGCTACTATGGATGCGAAACAGACTCCCGATGAAGCACTAGACTCATTGTGGGGGCCCATAGTCGCAGATTGTCTCCCAACACATATTTACGTCGAGGGAACCGCCGCGAAAGGCAAGAAAAATGGTCCCGCTGGTGCTGGACTATTTTTCGGACCCGATTCTGCATCAAACATGGCACTGGCCGCTCCTGGGCCTGAGCGGTTGACTGCGGACCGTGCGAGCAAAGTATTGGTTAACGTCCCTCCTGATCGGCATCCTCAAGAAGGATAAAGATCCAACCGAGCCTTCGAGTTACCGACTTATAGCACTGGAGTGCTGTATGTTGAAGATGCTCACCCTTATTATCGATCGGAGGATTCGAGAAGGTGCTGAGGATCTGGGAGTAATTCCTGTGACCCAGAATGGCTTCCAGGATAATCTGCGGACGAATGACAATGTTTTTGTGCTCTTGTGCCTAATTGACAAGGCCGACGCACTTGGAAAACCACTTTATGTTGCATATCTTGACCTCAAGAATGCTTTCCCGGGGACAGATCGGTCCACACTTTGGGTTAAACTCGCGACCATGGGAATCTCGGGTCCAATGATCGAATGGCTTAAGAAGCTGTACGACCGCATCCGCTACCTTGTTCGCCTTGATGGGCGGTTTGCGCCGGCTTTCAGGTCTCTTCTGGGCATCCTTACTGGTGATCCGGGCTCTCCTCATCTATGGAATCTTTTCATGTCTGATTTTATTCTGGCTTGGCATCCAGCGGACATTGAATTGAATGGGGTCCCAATCACAAATGTTGAACATGCAGATGATATTATGACTGCATCGGGCGCACCCTCAGGGTTTCAGAGCCATCTCAATGGAGCTCAAGGCTGGGCAAATAACAATGGCTGTGAGACGTCTATCCCCAAATGCTTGTACCAGGTCTACGGGCCAAAGCAAAAGACTTGCCCTACATTCCATCTCAGGGGTAAACAGATACTCCAAGTTCAAAAGGCCTGCTACCTTGGAGTGTGGTTTGAAACCGGAATAAAATTCATGTGGACCGAACAGTAAAGGGTCAAGGCTAAAAAAGCGACCACAGTGGCAAATGTTCTACTGGGACTTGACCGTTTCGTTGGCACTTTGCCTGCATGGGATACGAGAACTCTGTACATGGCCCGTGTTGACTCATACCTGACGGCGGGCTGCGATGTTTGCTTAGATGTGAACCTGAAGAGTCTCGCCTCGTTGGAACGGGTTCAACTCAAGTTCTTACGCCGCATGTTGGGTGTTGGACGTCGAAGTCTGAGGGCTGTCTTATTCTCAGAGACCGGTATTTGGCCCATCAAGTATCGCAGGGTATACTTGGCTCTGAAATACCTCTGCTATCTGCTCAAACTCGACAAAAAACGGCCAGCATCGAATGCACTCCACGAATCAATCGCACTGGCCCGCGCGCAGCGCCTAAGCTGGCTGAATGATCTTCGGATTGTGCTCTCTCGTCTTCACGTGCCCGTTAGCCTTGACATTTCCACGGATTTGGACGTAAAAACTGTCGAAGCGGCCACGAAGTGCGTTGAAAAATCTATGGAGGCCTGGATCGATGACGAGATCGAGTCCTCATCAAGAGTCCGGGATCTTCTGGTTGGTCGTCTTGAGATGGACTCGGAGACCAAAAAGTTAGTCAAGAAATCGCTAGCTTTCCGGCACTACTTGCGAATCGCCTCACCATCTCACCGCCAAGCACTTACACAAATGTTTCTTTCGAGCCATAGTCTTGCCATAGAACGGCGGCGATGGACTGAGCGCAGGAAGAAGATTGTTCCGCAACAGTGGAGACTCTGCCGGTTTTGTTATGTCTATATCGAGGATCCCGCGCACGCTATGTTTGTCTGCCAGAACCCTGAACTGGTGCCCATTCGTGCAACATTTCTAGAGTGTGTCGAGAAGTTGATTCCAGGCGTTGTGAACCAGTGTCCTGATGCACTGCAGACATTCAAAGGTCTCTTGGCTCGAAGAGAAGTCACACCACTCCTGGGAAAGCTGGCTTATGATATCCTCAAAATCTTTGACGCCAGCCCTATGCTTCTCGTGAACGAGCCTACGGCATTGTCTTGACTCAGTCATGTTCATGCTGACTCGCTTAGCTGTGAACCTTCCTCGGAAGTTGAACACGCTAATTTGTGGTTGTCCCGTGCATGCATTCTGCAAAGGGAAAGACATTCGACAGCTTGCAGTGACTGGTGGACTCCGGGGATTTATGCTGGGGAGGAGAGAACTCCGAACTGGTGCACAGCTTTTAGCCGGAGGTCCTGCCTTGAAGGGCCGGCCAGTTCACAGTAAGTCAGCATCTCGTTTGATCGACCCCCTGGAATGGTGTGTGCTCCGTTTGCATCTTGTAGTTATATGTAAGGATAACCACCCTGGCATTGCTACATGTTTGTATTCAGTAGACTTGTTGTTCAGACATTTGGACCACGCGAGTATAATAAACCCCCCCCCCCCCCCCCCCCTTCATCGTGATAATGGAAATTGCTGCCCTGCTACGATTTCCATCACCCATCATCCTGGTGCGCGGGTGCATGGGGAGGAAAGTTGAGTATTACACCCTGATCCAAGCTTGTATTATATTATTTTCGACTCGAGCCTAGGCTGTTCGATATTCACCCATTGTTTTCGTATCCGCGCTCACACATTGCTGAGGAAGGGAAGCCAAGAGGCACACAGTGCACACCTGCGCTCTTTGTGGTCGACATGGTGATGATTGAAATAGGAGTTCGTTCGACTCGAGCCTGGGCCCTTCTTATTGTTGTAGCTTTTTCGTTCACACTCGCATGAGTGATTCAACTAGCAGAATTTAATCACATTGACTCTACAGCAAGGAAGGGCCAGAGGCACACAGTGAGCATCCGCTGTTCTTGAAATGGCAAACAGGTGATCAAGCAGACGGTGCTCATTTGACTCGAGCCTGGGCCATTCAACCTCTGCCAAGATCTGTTTCGAGCAGTTTAATTTCCCAACTTACCTAGGCAGCTGAATCGAGGAGAGAAGTCCCAGAGGCATGGGGTGTGCATCTACCCTCCATAACAACAGGACGACGATGGAAATAGGGAGAGTTCGTTCGACTTGAGCCTGGGCTGCCAATTCCCTCCAACCATTTTTTGCGCGGTTTAATTTTTTGAATACACTTACGCAAGTGAGTACAGCGGGAAGGAAGGCCCAGAAGCGCCGGGTGCACACCTGCATTCCTTGCTTTGTCAAGAATTGATGAACATATCTGTGAGCCGACAACATTTGAAACACTGGGATTCTCATGATGTTTTCTTTTTTGTTCATTATTTCCGTGAGTATACCATACCGGGAAATATGGCTAGATGTGTGTGGAGGCTCAAGGACCATTCAAATGTAGAAAAGGTATCCGTCTGGATGCCAACTCTGCTTACCTTATTGTGGATTCTTTGCTCAATACAGTTTTGCATATAGACTGGTATGGTCAGCGTTCAGGAAAGTTGGGAAAACAGAAAGGTAACTATTTGTATCACATATTTTGAGAAATAAATCGATGACCATATCTCGACTAGAATTCCAAACCAGGCAAACAGGCCGGTATCACTGAAGGACACTAGCCTCGGCACCATGGTCAATGAGGAGTTGAACCACGGCAGTGTGTCCATTATCAGAGGTGGCTTCAAGGGCACTTCCATATTGTCCATATTGCCCTCCCTGGGAGTTGACATCAGCACCTTTGTTGAGAAGGAGCTGAACTATTGGTGTATGTCCTTCTTCCGATGCAGCCTGAAGGGCATTTCCAAAGTGCCTTCCCTGTGCATTCACATCTGCACCCTTCTCAATGAGGAGCTGAACCACTGCCTCATGGCCATTCTGTGATGCAGCCTGAAGGGAATTTCCATAGTACCCTCCCTGTGCATTCACATCTGCACCCTTCTCAACGAGGAGCTGAACCACCAACTTGTTGCCATTCCATGATGCAGCCTGAAGGGCATTTCCATAGTGCCCTCCCTGTGCATTCACATCCGCACCCTTCTTGATGAGGAGCTGAACCACTGACTCATTCCCATTACATGATGCAGCCTGAAGGGCATTTCCATGGCCCTCTCCCTGTGCATTCACATCCACACCCTTCTCGATGAGGAGCTGAACCACTGACTCATGGCCATTCCATGATGCAGCCTGAAGGGCATTTCCATATTGTCCTCCCTGTGCATTCACATCTGCACCCTTCTTGATGAGGAGCTGAACCACTGACTCATGGCCATTCCATGATGCAGCTTGAAGGGCATTTCCATATTGTCCTCCCTGTGCATTCACATCCGCACCCTTCTCAATGAGGAGCTGAACCACTGACTCATGGCCATTCTGTGATGCCGCCCGAAGGGCATTTCCATAGCCCTCTCCCTGTGCACTCACATCCGCACCCTTCTTGATGAGGAACAGAACCACTGACTCATTCCCATTAAATAATGCCGCCTGAAGGGCATTTCCAAAATCTCCTCCCTGTGCATTCACATCTGCACCCTTCTCGATGAGGAGCTGAACCACTGACTCATGGCCATTCCATGATGCAGCCTGAAGGGCATTTCCATAGGGCCCTCCCTGTGCATTCACATCCGCACCCTTCTTGATGAGGAGCTGAACCATTGACTCATTCTCATTAACTGATGCCGCCTGAAGGGCATTTCCAAAATGTCCTCCCTGTGCATTCACATCTGCACCCTTCTCAATGAGGAGTTGGACCACTGGCTCATGGCCAGCCTCTGCTGCAGCATACAGAGCATTTCCATAATGAACATCCTCAGAATTTATTTTGGCACCTGCATCAATGAGTAATTCAACCAGGTGAATGTGACCATTAGATGAGGCTGCACATAGAGCGGCAACCATGTCCTCTGGTGCTATTCCCTGCCCCAACAATTGTCTCATTGTTACTTCCAAGTCAGATGCTGCTGAGAGGCATAGAGGGGGAAAATAGTAGCCCCCGTAGATCCCCTTCCATGGAACTGCATCTCTCCAGACACTGGTAAATCTGGAGGCTCCAGTGAGAAAGGCCATAAGTTTCTCTTGAAGAGAGTCTTCTGGTTCTCCTTTGGCATGCATCAAACAATACTGAGCATATTTGAGGAATGGGTGTGTCACAAGCATGTTGTCCTGTTGTTCCCAGTCTTTTGGTAGAACTTCAAATTCTGGGAAGGATAGGTATGTGAGACAGGTGGATACAATGATGGTATGAGCCAATGGAAATCGCTCAGATCGAATGCTGTCCAAGTAGTCCTGTGTTGTATAATGAATAAGTCGGATCACAGACACTGTGTCATCCACAATCATTAGACCAGCACAGGCAGATAGGATGATGTCCATGTCCAGAAGATTGTCTGTATCAAGGAATGATGATTCAGGTTCAATGGCCAATGCTTCTCGTAGCTCTGCAACAGAAAGCAGCCGCTTTGCATTTGACACCCAGGTCAGAGCAAGAATCCCCAATTTTCTATCCTCCTCAGTCTGGTGGTTGATCCGTTCCATTGCTTCATCATAGGTATGCTGCAAATCTTTTGGTAGGTGCTGCAGAGCCTCTCGGACTGCCTTGATGGTATTCTTTGTGGCAAGAGATTCAATGTGAAGTTTAGCAAGTAAGAACCTGCCCAGATGAATGTTAATGAGAGTTTTGAAATGATCAAATTGGGTTACTCACATTCCCTTTGCATTTTCACCAATTTTAGCTTGTATTTCATTGCACAATTCAGGGCGGGTGTGAATATGCTTTGAGAGACGAGCTGAATCTTGAATCTGTGCATCCACATACTTCTGAATATCATCCTCAGTTGCACAGATCTCAATGGTCTTCAAGTTTGGAAACTGGGAATCCAGATTGATGTGAGGCCGTGAAGTCATCATGATATTGACTGTAGGCCCAAGTGTGCCCAGATATTTGAGGAAGCGATGCCGATAATTCTCTGGGTATTCATCCAGTGCATCAATGACAATGAAAACCTTGGAGTATTGGGCAACAGCAGATTCCAATGCTTTGCAGACTTCCTCTAGCTGGGGCCTAGTCTGCCTTTCATGGTGGTAGTAATACAAGTTCTGCACTGTAGCAGAAATGGGTTTTCCCAACATGAGCTGTCTCCACAAGCCACCAAGGAGATTAGTGATGGTTTGAGTTTCTGTTTCTTTGTGGTTCAGATAGATGCAGGCCAAGCCAATGTCAGTAGTCCGAGCACGGGTCTCCAGATGATGTACTACAAGTGACCTAATATATTGTGAGCTAATTCAATTTAGCTTGAAATGCCATCACATACGCAAGGACAGTCTTGCCAGCTCCAGCTATATTTACATCAGAATCAATCTAGACAACAGGTAGGATCCACGTACGAATCCCATGGCAGAACAGCACTTTGCTAGAATCAGCTTCCCAGTCCTGGAACACAGCATTCCTGAGAAGCCATTCACCAGTCCCTGATTGTAGAGCACCAAAGACATCAGCCTGCCGCTGGAGGAAGTTTAATGGCGACATCCAATCAAAGATCTTTTGCCGCCTTTCAGCTTCGGCACATTCAGATCCAGAATAGATCCAGTGCAATTGGACTCACTGTCTTGGTTAGATATTTGTTTCTGGCCCACATCCCTAGAGTGGATAAATACACAAAGCTTTCTGATCAGCTCAATATGCATACCAGATGTCCATGGTCAACCAGAGATTAATCAAGACCTTGAAACGCTCGAGGTCATCCAAGTATCCAGCAACCTCCTTTTTGCTCCACAGAGTCCAGCTCAGCCTTTTAGTAAACTTCAACAGCCCATCAACAGGTCCCAACTTCTCAGTGACGTGGTCCATTGTGGTTTTGAATGCAGCCAATGGTCCCACCATGTGCTGGAAAGCTTCACTGGATGGACTGCTGGTCACCCGTGTGTCGAGCTCCACGAGGAGTGCCTTGAGTCCCTCCATCTCCGAGAACAGCTTCTTTTGGTCCTTTGGTGCCTCGTGGAAGTCCTTTATGTATTCCCGGGCCTTCAAGACAGTATCCACAAGCTGCAGGACACTGGCAACGGTCCCAAGTGCTTCGGCCATGAGGGAAGAGAGCAAGATGGAAATCAAGAGGCTGTGCCATGGCAGCTGTCTTGAAGCTGATGTCGGAAGCCATGTACGCCCGAACCTATCATAGGGCGGTCTTCTGTCAGCGGTTCCAACCTATGCTTGTGCCGAGAGACGGACTGACAGAATCTCCTTGATCCTTGACAGCTCGGCCTTCGGCCATGCTCAGATCTGAAATGGTAAATTGTGTTATTATGTGACTGTCACGGATTGAGTGTCCATCTAGATTGAACACACGAAAAGAGGATTTAAGCGGCGACACGCTGTCGACCGAGTAACCCTGGCAATGACAGGGGCGTGTTGATAAAGAAGCTTTGTTTTTGTCTCGGATAATTACCCAGTGGCGGCAGACGCCGCGGCAGTGGGTTCTGACGAATAGTTCGAGGAGACGCATACCCAGCAGGCTCCGATGGGAAAGCACTCAACATGAAGTCGTGCAGAGGGGAGAACCAATTCAATGTGGAAAGGAGTTAGTGAGCGGTGGTAAATATACTAAAAGTCAGCTGCGCATTGCCGCTCATGGAATAAATCCAGGGCTTATTGAATCAGTGATGGGGAAGCAATAGGCAACAGTTTTAATTCAGCACGACGTGGTGCTTCTCAGTACTTTCGTTTATGGCTAGAACCGGTGCGTGTCATTCTCACTGCCACGGTACGTCGAAAATTCAAGGTTGAGGAAATTATTACGAGAAACACGTGGTGTTATGATGTATCACTTGTTGGGCAGGCCAATGTCCGTGATATAAGGAGTTGGCTTCGATTTGAGCGCCGCACAGCGGAAGAAAAAATAAGCGTGCTCTTGGGTTCCAAAATAAGCGAGCTGCAGAGACAGAGCATGGAATTTAAAAGTACGGAGCACCGATCTTGCTCGGCGTGGGAACGGGGTACTTTCGCGATTCAGAAGCGTGCGAAGGGCGGGAAATGGAGTAGATGGTGGCGATTCCGAATCGGCGCTCGCGGGGCATCAATGCATGGTGTCGGAGCGCGCACAGAGGATATTTTGCGATTTTAATGCGCCGAGGTGGCGAGAAATGAAAAAAAAAAAAACGACCAAAATACGTACTCAAGCCGATTGCCAGTCACATAAATACACAATCAAAAGAAGAAGAAAAGAAATTCGAATTCGTCTCTACCAGCCTCATTTTTGTCTTCCTCCTGGGCTTCGTCTTCGTCTTTTCCTCGGTCGACTTCTTCGCCGTCCTTAGCGTGGTTCTGTTCACCTGCGAATAAATGAGCAGTGGGAACGGAGATCTAGCCAAGAAGTAAGGAATAAAGAAAGAGACGCTTGCGTACCTTGGTCGCGAATCTCGACTCGTTCAGGTGCGCTGCGCTGCGCGGGGATCTGACAGGTTCACCGTCCGCCCCATCTTCCAGCCATCGTCATTCCAAGAAACGCAAGCAAGTTATCAAACAGATGACAAGTAAGGTGTCAAGTAAATAAATGGTAAGACACGCACGGCGAAGGCAGGTACGTATATTCGTCAACTGCTCGCGCCTCGAAGGCGGGTATGAACAGTGAAGAGTAAAGAGGAAGCAGAGATGCACCGTCGAGTTCGAATTCCTATAAGGCACCCCGAGTGCCTACCTGCACCCCCGAGCGCCGACGCCGTCTTCTTCCGCGACCAACGGTTGATGCGTTGCGCTCTCACGCGCCGGACCGACGCCCCAAGCCCAAGTCGAACCGCTCGTCCGCCCCGCTCGCGTGCGGCCCGCGGATGCACAGCGTGAAGACTGAGTGATGCGCTGCGCTGCGTCTCCTTCATGCACACACCCGAGCGCGCTCCCCGAAGGGTCCACGCGATTCAGCACCGTGGTGGGTTGCGGATGCGGATGCGGATGCGCTGCGTCGCTTTCAGGCGCTCCCTGCCCCCGACCGACGCCCCCAGCGCGCGCCGACTCCGGTTGATGCGCTGCGGCTCCTTCACGCGCCCGACGCCGACGCCCCGAGCCGGCGCGCGCTGCCCGCTAGATCGACGAGATTCAGCACCCCTATGCGCGCGCGGCCTGCGGATGCGCAGCGTGTGAAGACCGAGTGCGCGCGCAGCGAGCCCACCTGCGCAGGGCCGTAGTGCGAGCACGCGCACGTCCGTGACGGCGGTGCGGTGCGTCGCCGGGTGGTGGTAGATCTCGTGCGTGCGCGGCAGCTCGGTGGGTCCCGGTGCGTCCGTGATGGTCTCTTGTACTGCGGGTTAAGTACATGTGAGCGAAGGTGTGGAAGGGTGAGCGAAAACGTGAGTGGGTGAGAGGAGAGTAGAGAGAGAGATGGACGCACGACGCGAGGTACTGGCCCGCCATCGTAGAGGTGCGGCCCTTCCCCGAGCTCCTCCGCGACGCGGAAGACCTGCGCCACTGCGCGCGGGATCATGCCCTGCGCCTCCTAGCACCTCCTTCTCCCGCAAAAGACCTGCGACGTCCCCGCTCAGCCCCTCCACGCGCCCGCTGAGCGCGCGGTACCGCCCCCGCAGCCCCCACTCCGCGTCCATCGCGCCCGCGAGCTCCATGCGCAGCGCCCCCACGCGCTTATCCTTCTCCTTCGCCTCGCATCGTACGCGGCCCTCGCCCTCCTCGCACTCGCGAGCGAGTGCGCACCGCAGCTCGTCCGCGGAGGCGCGCGCCGGCATCCCGCGAGCACCTGCGAGTCCGCCATGAGCGCGAGCACCTCCGCGCGCACGGAGCGTACGCTGCGCGCGCCGCAGCCTCGCCGCCCTCACGCGTGCGCTGCGTGCGCCTGCGGTCACAAGCTACGTAGCGAGAAGGTACGCCTCGACGCGGAGGTGCTCGACGACGCCGCGACTTGGACTCGAGCCGCTGCACGCAGACGCGAGGCTGGTGAGGTGTGAGGAAGAGGATGTGCGGACGGCGGAGGCGGGCGGGGCGCGGCGCAATGGCGGACTTGGGGGCGTCAGCACTTGTAGACGCCGCGGACGTTGCGTTTGGCGTTGGACTCGAGGCGTCGGGCGGTGCCCTTCTTGTGCGGATGTCGTCCCCCGAGGGAATTACTCTACGCTTCAGCGATTTCACGTCTGGGATGCATTATGCGGGCCCGGAAGGCGAGACATGGGGGGCTGTATAAGGATTCGATTCAGCCGTCGGGATGGAGCACGCACTCGAGTGAGGCCCGGGCAAGAACTGATCGTTTGAAGGGGTGTGGCCATCCCCGCGCTCATACTCGGCGCCGCATACCCGCCCCCGTGCTCGCCTTCCTCGGCCGTATTCGCGGAGGTCCCGTAGAAGAGGTGGATGCGTACGGAGAGGTTGACGAGGGTGATGCGTGTTACTGAAAAGAATTCTGGTCCGTCTCGTGCGCGGATTTACGACCAGCCTCGTTCTCGTTACATGCAAGGCAGCGCCCGAGTACCCATGGATTTCGAACGCGGACACGGGCGGACGCCGCACGTCGAGGACAGTGGGCGATTGGAAGAGGCACGGGCACATCAGTGGCAGTGTCACCCGGACCGGAAGCAACCCGATATCCTCCGATTTCCTCCCGTTACTGACCGTACTTACCTGCTCGATGTCGCAAGCTCGCAAGCGCACAATTGTACAACATCGCATCCGTACAATAAAAATGCACGCGGCTCTCAATCCACTCTGCTCTTCTCTTCCTCCTGGTCCCTGAATTTGTGGTTAATAAATCGCGTGCGAAAAGTAAGTATGAAGTACTTAACGAGCAGCAGAATAGGGACACACCGGAAAAATCGCGGGGTAGGCCGAGTAGCGGACAATTTTGGGGATTTTTAGGGGGATAGTAGCGGGAATTAGCACTGAGAAAGTGTGCGGCGTCGATAGCGCGGGGGGGCTCCGATATATGGTGTCGAATATCCGCGGCACATCGTCTCGGAGTGAGGTTCGGCATATACTAAGCAAGAGAGGAGAGTTAAAACGCTACAAGGACTCTAGAAATCGCATATAGTTGTTGAGCGCTGGGGAAGAGCGGTGGAACATGGCGGGCTACGTGGGCGCAGGCACCATAGCCTCGGGACGCCCAAAAATCGAATAAAAGAACGGGGGCGGCGGGGAGGAATGGCAGGGGTGGTGGTGCCTGAAGAAAGAAAACGAGCTTGGTTGGGGGTGTGGTTGCGCCGGAAGCGAGCCACCCAGTAAACCCAGTTGCTTCGCGCCTTCGTGTCAAATTACGGCCTTCAATTTATCTCCTCCCCCGCCGCGTGCCCGCGGAACACATTGATCAGAATTCTCGCCTCCAAATAAGGTCTCGACGGCAAAGCCGGAAATCCAGACGAGTCAAATAACATTGCTGGGAAAATTCAAAGCAGCGTGCCTGTATATGGAAATAAGCCGCGTGTAGCGAGAAAGACACCTTTGAGGGGGGCGATGTAAGACTTTGGCATTATTCGGCCTGGAGCCGGACTGGGAAACGCTACGCCGGAGTCTATTACGCCCAGGAGACAAACAGCCAAGGTGTCAGCCTCCGGTGTTGCAGGAATCCACGAGCAAAGGGAAACCAGAGTCAACCGCCTTGAAACACCGACGCAGAACGGTGTTAATGCGCTTCCGGACACCGAAGCTCGAAACGTACGGCACTCCCTATCCAAGAACTTGGCCCGAAAGGCGAGGTGCATCGGTTGCACGGTAATCTCCGGCATAATAGATTGGCTTATGAACGGCCATCCTGGACAAGAGTCGCCGGAATAGTTAGAGTGCGGCAGGCCGTGCCAAATAGCGGAGAGGTGCTGTACGGCAGTGGAAGAGCTTGGAGATTTCACCTCGCCGAGAACGGCGCAGTTCCTGAGAAATCCTGGCGAACCACCTTCAAACACTGAACCAGTGGGTCGTAATGGTGTCTGATCCAGAAAGCAACACGCGGGATCGAGAGAGAGAGAGAGATCAGGTGGTCGTCCGAGCGAGTCGGCTCAGCGGCGTGCGACTTCCCAGGGCCTTAATTCCAGAGGAGCAGATACAAAGGCTCAGAAGATCAAGAAATTGCGCCAAACGCAAAAATGGAACACAAACGCCTGCCGAGCAAAAACAGGAGCGCCGTGGAGCAGCCAACAGAACGCGCCCAGATTGTGAAATCCAACCATCGTGAGAGAGGAAGTTGTTCATGAAAACATAATTCTGTCTTCCCAAACAGGAGAGAAAGTCTAGAAAGAGCCCACGCTGAAATATTAACTGTACAAGGCAAATCATGGGAATATGAGGTCCAGAGCCACACTGTCGGTTTGCGGGATTTTGGCCTTCGATCGACATGTTGATCCTCGGGTCCAATGTGCAGCTTGGACATTCAAAATGTCTTGCTGCAGTCGTGACCGAGAAACTGCATCCCTCTGGAGAGCCTCCGACAGCACAACCCCGAGCCCCGGGGTCCATGAATTTAACCGCGGCCTACGGAGACGCATGGATGTTCACCAAGAACAATGGGTTGTGCGCACCGAATATGAATGTAAAACGTAACCGGTGAGACGATCCCAAGGACTTTCCGCCAAAATGCGAACAGCCCCGATAGCGCGCCCACGAGTTTTCAGGATTGTTGAGGAAATTGAGGCGGGAAGTGTGAACACGGCAAAATTTCTAGAAGTGCAAAGTCGCGCGGCCCGAGAAAGAAGTGGAGTCCCACCCAACCTCTTTGATCTGATGCTGAAACGTCCAGTGCTCGACGTAATAAATCAGATCAACGCCGAAGGGAACTGAATCCGGCCAGGCAATTCAGAGCACTGAGCATGAGACAAGCCAATGTTCCCCACAGCCACTGAGCCACGAAATTTTGAATTCGGAGCTCGACCAACCACCCGAGCGGAATACCAGGAAGAAGACGGACCCAAGAGATCAAGCCAACCGTGAAGCGCAGAAGAACAAACGTGCTATTCACTGCGTTCAGCGGCCCCCTAGACGCGGTGATAAGGCGTGCATCTTTGCGCACCTGAAATCTTTGTTTTCGTACAAGTACAAGCGGATGGCTAGTACTTGTGACTCCAGTAAGACTAGAGGGCACTGGTTCAATCCCGGAACTGAGTGTTAAGCCGTTAGATGCATTGCAAACTAGCATAACCAACAAAGGAAGACTGGGTTGCCGTCCGAGGTACTCTTCACGGGGGCTTAGGATACTGGCCTGGCTTCAAAACACACTAGCTAGCCATAGGACTCACCCGGCGCGGAGTATTGCACAAATGCTACAAGTTCGGTGTCAGTATGGATGTTAGGCAATCAAGGGACTTTGGAAGGAAACAGGAAAGACTAGCTATTGGCGCGAGGCTTTGAACCAAGGCCATGGAGATTATAAAGGGATTCATGAAATCGGAGCAAGTTGGCGCCAGGAAAACGACAATGAAGCGGGCGCACGCCAGTATGAATTGGAGCGTGCTCAAACGGGTCAGCACCAGGCTACATGCTGAAAGCTGGCGCCAACCCTTGAAGTAAAATAAGGAGCAAGGATAATGCATACCTTGGCGCGAGGATCTCATAAAGGAAGAAAGAATCTGAAAGAGGAAATTTGCACAAGTCGGCGCCAAGAAGTGTATAGATAGTTGGCGCCGACTTCCCTCAAATTCCCTCGACGAACTCAAGGATGCCCTGAGTAATGAAGGCTTACCAGGAGGCTTGGCACTCGCTTAGAGAAGCTATTAGCCGATGGTACTAGCAAGAGACAATTATGAAGTAGAGGGGTTTAGCGAAGCTAGCCGACGAAGGATGGCCCTCTTTGGGTTGAATTCGCTAAGAGCTGGCCTCTCATTGGCCCAAGGAAGTACTGCGGCTTTCTAAGGCTCGCTAAGGAGATGGACTAACCGAGGGATTGAAGGAAATGACAAGGACGATATTAGGATGAGGCGTCTAAGCGACGCTAAAGAGAGAGGTGCACCCGAGACGGAGCCAGAGAGCTCGCTTATACCTTATTATTACTCATTCAACGTTTGTACATCTCGCTTAGTTCAGTAGTATAAAGCCACATGTAAACCAGTAGTTAGGCAGTGAAAACTCCCCCGTTATTGGCACATAGCTCTTTTGAGCTCAGAGCTCAGCTCAGTCACTGGACAACTCGCCTAAGAGCCTGCACTATACTCATCTGCCGTCCCAGTCACTGAACCCTTGCAAGTTCACACTCGGCGCCAGCCCAGTCACTAGTCGGCGCCAGCTTCCTACCACACACTCATCCCGCGCCAAGTCCCTGAACTATTGCAAGAGTTCAAACTCGCGCCGGCCCAGTCACTGTGCTAGAGCCTTAGAGCCAACCTTCCACACTCAGCTCCTCTACCCTTCGGTGTTCGCCCAGTCACTGGCCTAGGTGTCTAGTCGGCTTTGTCTATCACACTCGGTTGCCTGCTCAGTCACTGAACTTACGTTCAAACTCGGCACCAGCTCAGTCACTGTGACATTGCTCAGCCCGCTCTCTACACACTCAGTTCGCGCCAGTCACTGAACCTTGCAAGTTCAAACTCGCGCCAGCTCAGTCACTGTGTTAGCTTCTACGCCCTTCCCCACACTCATCGGCCCGATCCCTATTTATAAAGTCCAATCTCTGGCGCGAGCCACTTCACTCGTAGACTTAAAACATCTACACCCCCGTCGATAAGACATCTGGAGACACTGGTTATACAAAGGAGGATCTTCCACCCACTAAAGTACCTGTGGTCTTTCTATTGAAATTGAAGGGTCGATACGAGTACCCGTCTCCCCGAACTAAATAACGATAAGACTGTTGGAGTGATTGGTTGTTGGAGTTTAGTGTGATTAGAGTTAAGACTTATCGTCTTACTCTTTTGATATTAGATTTCACGGCCGCACGCCACAGCACCGTTTCAGCGGCATGATCTAGCGGCCGGGAGGCCCGCCTATGTGGGCCTATTTGGGTCTAGGTGCCGAGACCATGCCGTTCTAAGCCGCCTCGGCACCGCCTAGACTAATCGTCGACTAGCGGCCGGGAGGTCAGTCGAGGTAACATCGTCTAGGCCTGTTACAGTTTGTAGACTCACCTAGTCGTACGTCCTCGTCTAGATGTCCCATTCTGCCTTATCTTATCACTGCATCTTGTGCTTGGCACTTTTGGCTCCAATACCACCCGTGCTGCGCACAGGCTCATCTGAAGGAACAACGGCTTTGGCGTATTTCTACCATACATTTTCAGACTCTCGAGTACACATTTTTCATTAGTTGCATCAAAATATCGATGGCATTAGTACTACATCCCCCTCTGAAATGTCATTCCGTGATTCCGTGAAAAGATCGAGTTGTGACCGCACGACAAAGACACTCCGAGTGGCCAACCAACCTGGATCGGCGCGCAGCGCCGGAGCATAGTGACGAGGCGAGGCGCAGCTGGGCTGGGTCATGGATAGAAGTTTGGATGTGGTGCGAGTCGTCCTGTGTGCCGAATGCGGTGGAGCGCGCGGGGGCACTGGGCTTGCGCTTGACTGAACACGTCATCGGGGACGGCCAAGGATACAGGGGAAGAGTGATATTTAGCGAGCAGGGAGTTGGTGAGGCCGAAAGAGGCAAAGATACTTACCAGTCATTCCGACTCATCGAGCACCTTCTGACCCTTCCCATTTAAATCACCGTAGTCCGTTACTGTGTTCCCTTCTTTCATGGGCGAAATCCAGAGCCCGTTTGGTGGGTGTGAGCCGCGACGACAGTGCATGACTGGCTGCGGAGGGACAGCTTGACCCTTCGCTTGACCTACCTGGCCACCCGCCTAAATCCGTTGTTCCTGGCCAATGCAATGCCTTCGCGGTGCATAGTCATATTCAATAATCCAAATGCTTTATTTTGTATACAAAATATTACATTAGACTTGGAGGAATAATAGAACTAGGTTCCTCTGATGAGAGGTAGCAGGGACCGAGATCGATCTCGCTGCTCAAACGAGCGGCGTGCAAGAGTTAGAGGACGGGTTCAGACAAAATAAGCTTCAGGAATCTTTATGGGATGTAGATGGACGTACCTGGAGTGGTAGTTCCATCCCTGGAGCTTGCTGCTGAGAACCCGGCATTTAAACTTTTTGCATGGTGAAAATTGATAGTTTGTTGTAAGTAACAGTAATGCGGAGTGGATCAAATCAATAAAATCGTCTTATACCTCTCAAAGTGAAGCATTAGCTATGCTATATACCCTCCCAAAGTCACCGGGCCACAGCAGGGACGGGTGATCCACGTGACGCTCGTCAGTATGGTGCACCTGAAATAGAATTTACCTTGACACAGAGGTTTCCCGGTTGAATTCCAAGATGACGAGGAGATTAACCTATTATAGGAGATACCCAACAGAAAGCCAGGCGGTAACAGACTCGAACGAGCCCCCGACGTCGCGGATTGAAACAGAATTGATGAAGTTCTGGCCGTTGTTTGTTGTGGGTACCGGATCAGGATCAAGGGAGTCACGAGATCGGCATCTGAACCCCGCATCACCGGCACGCCGCTGGCGATCACATCATCAGAAGCGGCCGAAACTTGGTGCACACCACTGTCTGAGGTCCCGCTGCATAGTCCGAGCTCATGAGTTGACATGGGATAGGTAATTAAGCGGTTATAGTCCAAGTGGCCAGCTTCCTCATGTGGCCAGCTTCCCAGCGCGTGATAGTAATGCACTCTACTCGCGCTTCCTTTGAAGAAAAGTGAAGCCCAGGGGGCGGAAATAGCCGGGTGCCTCTTCTCAAGCAGCACGTTGCACGCGCCAGAACATTCTACTTCCTTCGGTTCTCTCGGGTTACAGAGGTTGACGGACGCTGAGGATTCCGGCAAATGAACCAGCCAAGAAGAAGCCGAGCGATGTCAATTGATCCCTCCGTACTCGACTCCGGAGTTGCAGGCCACGCATTAATTTTGCAAAGAAATATAAGGTGGAAAATTGAGGCGCAGAGCAAGCGGGCCTGGGTGCTTTGGGATCTCCACGCGGAGCAGAAGGGAAATGGCAGAGTAAGGCTAACTCGGATGGGTTCGCTCCCGCGCGGAAAATCCAAACCCAACCTCCTTGAAACGTAGGAGCCGGCCAGAAACGTAACGTGGTACTTCGAGCGTCCTGTCAAATAGTCCCGAAGCGTAGCGTCCCAGAGGATCAATTTTGTATCCAGAAGACAACCAGCAGAGATAACGTTCGAGTTGCATGCCAGTTTCCAGAACCAAAAAAATCGAGACATTGTCCAGATTTCATCCAAATGGAAATCCACGAAAGCCAAGCGTAGGGGAAATCGATAGCGCGATTGACTTAAAGAACAAGATACTCCAGTCTGGCAGACAGAGTGCTCACACCACGGAGAAGAAAACAGATGTACCCAAATTTACACGAGAATCCCGACCACCTGAAACACAGAAGAACCAAACTGAATCGGTGCAAAGAGCCTAAGGTCGCCCGAGAACCACAGCTGAGGTGTAGAGGAGCACAGAAGGTAAGACATCGAGCTATACACGCGGCGCGCTCTGATGCGGGATTCGCGACCTAGGGTCAGAAGAGAGACAGCCGAGAAGATTGACTTGTTAGAAAAGCCAAGAATTGACCTTTGGCTCGAAAAAGCAGCACAGATCCAGAGAATTACGCGCCAGCGCGGCGCGACATGGGCGCGTCGTAGATGAGCCACGTGGCCAGGCCGGTGATTGCCGGTATCCCAATTTGGCGCCAGGACTTCGACATCCCGATTCGGCAGGCGCCCTTTGCAGAGAACCGCGATGTCGATTGGGCGGGATCTTCACCTGCTGCGTCGGCCGCCTTAAAATCTTACATCTCTGGCTACTCTCTTCTTCATCTCTGGCTGCACTCCGCACAACGGTATTTCCGCGCACTAGCATGTCCTTGGTCCAATGACGGAGTTATTACATCCTGAATCTCTCCGACTGCTATCTCCGCCGCTCCGATGTGCGGATTGGTGCGGAGGAAGGATGAGTTTAGGATTCACAAGGAAGCTTACATTCGATCGAGCTTCCGCTTCCTGAGAAGGTGCGTAGTCGGGTTTGCCGCGTTTCTATCCTCCTCGCCCGTACAGCTTTGACGATCTCTTGCAGGACCACATCGATCGCCGCCCGTTCCCGCCAACCCGCCCATGCGCTCTAAGGCGCTGCTCTGCGCGTGTGCGCCTCGCTTCCCCGCGCCTCCACGCCTCCATGGCGTCTCCCGCCACCCTACTCGACCGACTCGACATTCCCCGCGCACGCCCGGATTGTGATCCTTGATACCCCGTAACCTTCAAACTTCTCTTTTCTCTCTCTCCTTTGGGACCCTCGGTCGGTCACCTCCGGTGGACGCTCGACTGCGGATGCGTACTGCTATTCTGTTATGGCGCCAACTTGAAGATCCTCGCGCTCGTGTTGCAGTGCCGTTGGTTGTAATTCGACTCCGTGCTGGACTCTGACGCCGCGTTGCATTCCGCGCGCGGAGTCTGCTCAGGTGGTCCTTACTTAGTTTCTGCCGCCTTACTCCACACCAATCGCCCTCGCGCACGCTTGACGCCGAGACTCTGGCCCTGCAATTTTGATCTCGATCCCTGCGCTGGAGGGCTCCCTTCCGCTGTCTCGGGCCACTGCTTCCCTCGGCCCGCCTAGTCCGCAAGATCTACTGCACGTCTTCGCTCTGGTCAACCACCACAACCAACTCAGCACCCAACTTCGCATCCCTCGGAGCATGAATATTCTGCTCTGCCACGTCGGTGCGTGCTTTCCTTCCCCTACTCGCGTTTACGGTAAATTCCGCCGCTGTCTTGAGCGCAGGCACGCACCCCCGCCAACTCGACTCCTGCGCTGATTGACTTGAGCGTGCATGATGCGTATATATATATAATCATCTCTGAGTCTCACTCGACCGCCGGGGTCTTCAAGCCTTCAAGGTAGATATTGAACCTCTCAACATCTGCATCGTCCAGTCTCTAGCTGGCTCGAAGGGAAGGAACAACGCAGCTGGGAAGGCTACTTTCGATTGCTTCGGCTCTGGGTCAGCGCTGTCTCGTATTGATTTATTTAGGCGTGGGGGCCTACGCCCGGTCGACACACATCTTCTTGGTCGAATCCCAGTTTCTTTGGTTCATTTATGTAGTTCCGTTCATCTTTGTTTGCGCGTAGCGTCCCCATGCGGTTGCCATTAGTTGGATGGCCGACCTCCGCTTTTCAGGCTCCGCTACTCCGACTTGCACGAAGACTCGCTCGCGCGCGCCGAGGTCGAGATATATTACTTGCGCTCTCTAGTCTCTCTGGCTCGCGGCTCATCTAACTTATTCTATCCCAGCTCGGACGAAGTGTTCCTCTCGCGCACTCGCGCACTCGGGCTCTGGGTTAAATTTGTGTTTGCAGTCTGCCTGGGCACCTTGATCCGATTGCTTTGTGGTTGCTCAGTTTATCGGTGTTGCGCACAAGACTGGCGCGCGCGGCGTGCAATTGAGTACGATTTGGTGGTGGTTTACTCTATCTTGGCAAGTTGTGAATATGGGCATGAGGTAGGATTGAAGTTTCATTCGCCGCGGGGGTTATTTTCGGGGGATTGCATTCGGCACTACACCGAGTGAGTTACGGGCAGTATGGGTGAATGCACGGGCGCATCTGCGAGGCGGAGTGAGCGGCGAGCGCGGGGGTGGGGACTCGGAGCTCTGGGGGAAGTGCGGGAAGCAAGAGGCGTGAGGTGTGCATCTGCACTTGTTGACGAGGATAGTATCGATGCAGGCAGGAGTGGCTCGTTCGACTCAAGTCTGGGCCATTCCTTAGATTCTACCCGGTTGTTTCCACCATTGAATTTTTGAATGCACCTAAGCCGGTGAATTGAGGATGTGGGTGGCTCAGAGGCGTGGGGTGCGCACCCCAAGTTGAGTAGGAAGGTATAAAAAAGGCAGGAGGTGCTTGTTCGGCTTGAGCCTGGGCCATCCTCTTCTGAATCATGTTTGTCTTTCTCACTGTTTAATTTGAAGTGCAGCTAAGAGGGGGGCTGCATGGTGTATCGGTAACCATCGCTCCTAATCTCTGAGTAAATCGGAGATTGCTGGGCCTCGCTAAGATCGAGGGTTCAAACCCCGGCTAAGCCGTCACTAGGAGGGTTCTAGTGGGTATTACCTAATTTAGGTCGAGTCCCACACTGTTCGGCATCTGCCGTTCGTGCGTAAATGCATTCCTGCCTTTGGAGTAGGGTCACATGTCCCCTACCAGCTTTGCGGACCAGCAGGGCTAACCAATTGTTAGTTGCCAATGGTCATAACAAACGCACCTCCAAAAAAAAAAAAAAAGAAAAAAAAAGTGCAGCTAAGCCGGTGAATTGAGGAGGAAACACCTGCATTCCTTGCTTTGTTGAGAATTGATGAACATATCTGTGAGCGGGCAATATTTGAACCACTGGCACTCATAATGTGTTCATTTTTATTCATTGCTTTCGGGTGAGTTTGCTGTATGTATACCATGCCGGGAAATATGGTGAGGTTCGAGGACCATTCAAATGTAGAAAATATATCCATCTGGATGACAACTCTGCTTACCTTGTTGTGGATTCCTCGCTCAATACAATTTTACATATAGACTGGTATGGTCGATGTACAGGAAAGTTGGGAAAACAGAAAGGGAACTATTTGTATCATGTATTTCGACAAATAAATTGATGACACAATCTCAGCTAGAATTCCAAACCTGGGAGGCAAACAGGCCGGTATCACTGAAGTACACTAGCCTCAGCACTATGATCAATGAGGAGTTGAACCACGGCAGGGTGTCCATTATCTGAGGCGGCTTCAAGGGCACTTCCATATTGTCCATATTGTCCTCCCTGGGAGTTGACATCAGCACCTTTGTCGAGAAGGAGCTGAACTATTGGTGTATGTCCAGTCACCGATGCAGCCTGGAGGGCATTTCCGTACTTCCCTCCCTGTGCATTCACATTTGCATCCTCGATGAGGAGATGGACCACCGACTCATGGCCATATCCACATGCAGCCTGAAGAGCAGTTCCAAACTTCCCTCCCTGTGCATTCACATCTGCACCATTCTCAATGAGGAACTGGGCCACTGAGTTGTGGCCATTCACTGATGCAGCCTGAAGGGCATTTCCAAAACGGCCTCCCTGTGCATTCACATCTGCACCCTTCTCAATAAGGAGCTGAACCATCGACTCATTCCCATTAAATGATGCAGCCTGAAGGGCATTTCCAAAATGTCCTCCCTGTGCATTCACATCCACACCTTTCTCGATGAAGAGCTGAACCACCAACTCATGGCCATTCCGTGATGCAGCCTGAAAGGCATTTCCATAGCCCCTTCCCTTTGCATTCATATTTGCACCCTTCTCAATGAGGAGCTCAACCACTGATTCGTGGCCATACACGGATGCAGCCTGAAGGGCATTTCCGTAGGCCCCACCTTGTACATTCACATCTGCACCCTTCTCGATGAGGAGCTGAACCACCGACTCATGTCCTTCTGCTGATGCAGCCTGAAGGGCATTTCCGTAGTCCCCTCCCTGTGCATTCACATCTGCACCCTTCTCAATGAGGAATTGGACCACTGGCTCATGGCCATATGCAGATGCAGCCTGAAGGGCATTTCCAAAGTACCCACACTGTGCATTAACATTTGCACCCTTCTCAATGAGGAGCTGAACCACAGATTTGTGGCCATTCTCACAGGCAGCAGCCAGAGGATGTCCATAGTGATCATCCTCGGAATTTATTTGGCACCGGCATCAACAAGCAATTGAATCAGGTGAATGTGATCATCAGATGAGGCTTGACATAGAGCAGCATCCAGTTCCCCTGGTGCTACTCCCTGGGCCAACAATTGCCTCGTGTTACTTCCAAATCACATGCTGTAGAGATGTATAGCGGTGTGAAATAGTGGACATTTGTCCATGGAACTGTATCATCCCAGACACTAGTGAATCGGAGGCTCCAGTGAGAAAGGCCATGAGTTTGCCTTGAAGAGAGTCTTCTGGTTCTCCTTTGGCATGCATGAGCAGTACTGGGCATATTTGAGGAATGGATGTGCCACAAAGAGATCTCTCTGTTCCTCCCAGTATCCTGGGAGAACTTTGAATTCTGGGAAGGATAGGTATGTCAGACAGGTAGACGCAATGGTGTATGAGCCAATGGAAATTGCACAGATTGAATGGCTGTCCAAATAGTCCTGTGTGTATAATGAATAAGTCGGATGACAGACACGCTTCATCCACAATTATCAACCCAGCACAAGCGGACAAGATGATGTCCATGTCCAGAAGATTGTCCTTATCAAGGAATGTGGATTCAGGTTCAATTGCCAATGCTTCTCGTAGCTCTGCAGCAGACAGTGGTCGCTTTGCATTTGCCACCCAAGCCAAAGCAAGCATCCCCAGCTCTCTATCCTCTTTGGTCTGATAGTTG
>JARJLE010000578.1:0-26519 GCA_029289555.1 Mycena latifolia | reverse complement strand
AACATGTTCAAAACATCCTGTCATTCGACCTATATGCCGTTCTTAGCATGTAACAGGGCTCGGAACCCTCCCCTTGGTTGGGAACCGACACTAAGTGACTGATAACCCCTGGATACTGGGCTGCACTGTTTCTACGGAGTGTTATACCTCAGTGCAAGCTGTATATAGGCCTCAGTATGGAGTACCGCTATACGAACATGCTTCGAAGCTCCCCTAAGGTGTCTGACGTTCGATGACTAACTGTTCGGGCTCACAATAGTCCTTTTTATACAGATGTCCTTAGTGTATATGGTCATGATATATGCATAAAATGCGATTTTCACGGCCAGAATTGTACACTGCTTATCATCTCCCCTTTTCTTAAATATTGACCGTCCCCGGTCAACTTCCGAATTTCGTGTATGCTCTTACTTGACACAAGTCTAGTATTCTCGACCCATTCCAAGGTCTAAGGATGGTGTATACGACAACCGAGGCCATTCCCATTGTTTTCGGGCAACCCCGACCTGTCAATTACACAGCCAGGAAGCCTCCGTGGGCGATCCTGCTAATTAAATCACTGATCCCGAGGCCTCGAGGTCTATTTTCACATGCAAGGCCCAATCAGGACGTTTTTACGTCAAACGATCGACGGTCGCTTCCGTCTCGTTTGCTCCTCTCTTTTTCACCGGTTCTCCTATCCCTCTTGGACAAGACTCCCCAGCTCTACTAGAGCTTTCAGAAGACACCCAAAACTTCATAGGGTAGTGGGTTCCTTTATTGGTTCCTAGCCCAGACCGTTGAAGCTGACTATTTATAAATAGCTGCCTCCGCAGGCCGTATTCAGTCCCTTTGGCTTCTTTCCCAGTATGGCCCAACTCATTCCTTGATGGCTGCGCAGTGTTTCCAATTGAAACAATTGTTCTAGACTGTTCTCCGGACCCTGACGTTTCTACTTAAACAAACGGCCTTCTGGTGAGCCCATCAATTCTCCTCTTTCCTCCCCATCTCTCTCTGTTGTAACGCCGCCTTCTTGCAGCTTTTTTTTTTTCGTTCTCTTTCTCCACTCCTCCGGCTCTCTGATATCGCCATGGCCCGCTCGGACGATGACTCGTTCTCTGGGTCGGGCGACGAGCTCGTTTCCCCCGTCAAGGACAATCGGTTTTTGGACCCGTGGCACCACCTCCGTACTACGCGCATGGAGTCGGCCCACAAGCTTCTCGTAGGTGCCAACTCGATCACTAAGAGCGACCCCCATGTCATCAAGAAGCTCCTCGATAATTGCCTCCCCGACGTCGTGAGTTCCTTTCACTTTTACGCAAATTCCTACTCATATTTTCTTTATTCTTAGACACGTCATGCTAAGGAATGGCAGCAACGCGAAATGCCCCTCGAAGTCGAACGGTACCTTTATCCGTTCTTCAAGATGGTTGACAAGTGCGCGGACGCCAAGCTTATCGACAAGAAGACCATGAAGGCCTGGGAAGCGTGCCTTCCTGATGGAGGTACCGAGGACGAGGTGTGTCTGCCCTGCCCCTTCCTTTTTCTTATTGTACTAACATCTTTTTATTGTGGTAGGTCGTTCCGGCCGCTCAACGCTTGCCCAAGAATTTCCTCCTGCCAGAGGAGTCGGAGTTCGTCAAGCCCAATGACGAGTCTTCGTCTGACGAAAGCTCTGTCGCGCCGCCCGTTCGTGAGAAGGGCAAGGGCAAAGCCAACGCCTCTGGTCGCAAATCGATCGTAAAAACCGAGAAGGACGATACGGCGATGGACGTGGATGTGCCCCCCGTGCGTTTATTATCCCTCTTTTCCTTCACAAATACTGACCTCTTTCATTTCTACAGAGGAAACGCAAGCGCGAAGTGTCTCCATTACCTTCGATGCCGACTGTCGCCTCGTCTTCGCGCTCTACGCGCAATTCTTCCAAGAAGAAACCTGCTGCCGCGACCAAAACCGAGCCTTCCCAGGACCTCAAGTTTACTCCACGCTTGTCCAAGGCTTCTCCCACCGTTCAGTCCACCGACTTGGTCATCCCTGCAGGCGTCCACCCGCTTGTTTTTGTCGACGAGTACATTGCAAAGGACCTTCTCAACGAGGTTATCAAGGCCTCGGACAAGCGTCGTAAGATTCCACCCTTTTAATCTTAATTTTCCTTTCCTGACTCGTCCTTTTCTGTAGAGAAGCGCGAGATTCGTCAACTCTCCTTGACGACCCACGGCGACCCTATCCCGCAAGACCTCCTCCTCCCGGTCAAGCGTCCTGTTCGCAACCCGCTCGACGGCGCCGGTCGTTACCCTTCGAAGGCAGTTGTGTACTGGTCGCACCTTCCGGCAATTGGCGAGGAGCCTCCCAAGAATACGCTCTTCGGGCCCCGCGTCCAACGGTACCTCGCCGTTCCCAAGCTCGATCCAACGCCGGTTACCAAGGAGCTCCTTCGGCCCCTCGACCATGTAAGCGTTCTCGTCCATATTTTTACTGTATACTGACTTCATTCTCAGCCCGATTACGGCTGCTTTGGTTGTATCGCCAACCAAAAGGAGTGTGGACCCTGGATTGGTCTCGGCGCTCCTTGCGAAGCCTGCGACCGTGGTCATGGTCGTTGCTGTACTCAGACCCAGACGCCCGAACAGTTCGACTTCACCGTTAATGAGGCGTCGAAGTTCTTTTCACTTGGCTCTGGATGTAAGTCGCTGTTCCCATAATCCTTTCTCAGCTGACTAGTCTCCGTTTATAGTTCAGCGGTACATGTACGACGACCTCATCGACGCGTCCGTCCGCGCCGTCAACGCCCAACGCACCGCGACCTTTGAGTCTTCCCGTTTCGCAGACAAGCTTGCGCTGTTCATCGCGCACTCTGCAGAGATCGTCGACTTCATTGGGCCTGACGCCTTCGCTAAGCGTTTCCAGGAGGCGCTTCCCGACGACCCCCACTTCTCCCCAATCGTTGATCGAATCAACGAGGTCGCCGACAAGTTCAACGAGTTGAACTTGGAGCAGTTCAAGACCTGGGCGGCCCTTGAAGCCAAGCGTTCTCGTTCGTCTTCTGTCCCCAAGGACGCTGGGTCGGGCGACGGTGAACCGCCTCTGATTCCCAAGGACACTGGGTCGAGCGACGGTAAGCTCATTTACCCTCCTCATAAATTCCGTATACTGATATTCTCTCGCTCTTCTACAGTCGATAAGCTCGATGGTCTCGCCCCTCCCAAGGACGCCTAGCTATTGGGACCGTTGGGATCGTCGCCGCGGACTTGTTTATATCACTTTTCTCTTCGTATACGCCGCTAATTGTCTCTCCGCGCGCCCTTCTACGGGCTTTCTGTCATCTTTTCTTGGACTGCGCCCTAGGGCGCCTCATTTATCTGTTCATACGAACCCCTTCTTACACACATACCCTCGTAGCAGAACGAATTGTTCATACCGTAGTATTTGTAAGAGGTTTCGTAGATAAATGTCTCAAAATGTAATCGGCCTTCGGGCCTCGATTTTTGCTCAAGTATAATGTTCTTATACGATTTAAGTGTGACTCCAACGCAATTTAAGACCTTGTTTAAGCCGAAAACCATTAAGAAGGCATAGATAAAGCGTATATACCAGGAAATAAATCACATATACTTGATGTCGAACATGGATACCCGACGTATCGCATGTTCCTGATTTATTTCCAAAAATACCGAAGTCTCTCGTTTGCCTGCCCATGGCTCTGTTTCATCCTTAGCGTGCGTTCCCGAGACTTTGGTAACTTCAAATTTCGATCGAGACGATCGAGTTTCTGTCGTATACGGCCTTTTCTGGCCTATATACGGTCTTTCTCTTCTGCGAGGTTTCACCATCCGTTGCTTCTTCTCCTCCCTACTTGCTTTCCGTCATGCCTCTCATGAACGAGCACGAGGAGTTCGCAATGTATATGCTCGAAGACCATCCGGTATGCTTTCCTCTGCAATTTGTATTTCCCTGTAAACGCTGATCCGACCTTGTCTAGCCTTCACGCCCATGCGAGCGGTGCCGGATAAATGGTCTAATCTGCCGTTTTACATCCTGGGGCAGGTCATGCTGGAGCTGTGAACGCCGCCTAGACGACACCTGCTACCTTATGCAACAACTGGAGTTCGAATTCTTCGCAATTTCTGAGGAGTTTCAGAATAGTGGTGCGCCTTCGAAGTTTTTCTCCCTTCGTATACACTCATCTAAGTGCCCGTATAGTACCCCCGTTCGGTCGAGACCGGTATAAATATCGCGAGCTCTGGCCGTTCCTGCCCCGGGTATTCTACTATCTGCGTCGCTGCTACCACAACCGTGTCAAGGCTCAGTACCGCGAGGCCTTCGCGCGTATTACTGATCGAGACGTGGTGCTTCAACGCATCTCCTTGTGGATGGACGCCGGGTATACCGACTCCGCCCTGGGCTTGGCTTATTATCGCGCGATGGAGCTTGACAATGGCCCTTAGATACGTTTGTAATAGCACTTTCAATTTCACATTTGAAGTGCCTTCTGACCTCGAAACACCTGTCCGACCAATCACTTCTTATTTTAAAAGCAGGGTCTTCCGTGCGTTTCCCTCGTGCTCCAGTCCTCCTTTCAGTTCCCAATAATGCCCATCGCCGAACGCGTCGTCAATTATGGCGCTCTCGTGGAGATGCTGACTATCAGGAAGGTGCGAACACTTATTTTCCCGAGCGTATACGCTATAATTCTGACCTATACCCTCAATTCGTAGCCCCGACGCGGATGTGCTTATTGTCGTGAGAACGACCATGAATGCACCTTTGTCTACTGGACCACCCGCTGCCGCGAATGCGAGTTCCTACTCAACACCGACTGCGATTATACCAAGTATGAGGTCTGGGTCGAGTTTCGTGACCAAGACACTCAGCGTTTACATGGGTTGCTAGGCGCGTCTTAACTCAGTTACGACCTTTCTAGCACCCTTCTGACTGTCTTTTTATCTTAGCGAGGGGAGTCGACTATGCTCTGGAAGAGCGAGTGACCCGCTGGAGCGTCCTCGAGAAGGACGTCGCCAACTTCTTCCGCGCTTCGAACATCATCGGGGTGTACTACTTCCGAGAACGCCCTTGCGAACCTCGTTTCCCGGGTCAATCCTCAGCATCTTCCCGCGCTTATTAGCTTGGCGCAGCTGATTCATTGTCCCACTCCCATCCTTGATATCATGTTTCGTCGTCGCAAGGCCCTTCGTGACGAGGCTATTAGCGACTATGCTGCGTCTCTGGCTGACCTTAGCCTTGACTAGACTTCGTTCCCTCGAACAGCGGTTTATTGTAGTACTACTCCCTTTGTCAATTTAGAAGTAGTGCCGCAATGCTTTTTCCACTGTTCGCGAACGTTTCCTCAGCTTCTCAATCAAATCTGTGCCTCTCTTGGACCATATACGTTGACTTCACAGACTGTATACGGGTCCTATATCATCAGAGTGATCGTGGAGCGTCGTCGGAATATCCTTTACAAACGCCTTTCTGGAACTTGACAGTGAAACCCCCTGTCCTAATTCGGTAACATGATTGCCGAACAACCGGACTTGGTCGTATCAGCTGAGTTCGGTTAACTTTCCGGGCCCGAGACCGGCCGAGAACATGGTTCAAGAATTCAAATTGGGACTTTTACTGATTTCCCTTGCTGACAGGACCTTGTTTCGCCATGGTATCCATGCGGAATTCTGTTGTCCCTGGAGCTGCGCACGCATGCTCATTCTCCCCATTTCATAAATAACAACTGTCCCAGTTGTTCGGTCTTGATCCCTCCGGTTTTATACACATGGTCGACGGGTTTATAAGGACCGTCCTATCGTTCGAGCCCTTTGTCTCCATCTTCGATTCGTACCCCCTTCTTCGAATGGCGCTCCTCAGTAACCCGCCTCGTGCTCCATCGCTGCCGACTTTCAGTCGTCCTCCTTCTATCCCAGAGGAGTTGTACGAGAATTGCATCGACGCCATCGACCTGATGAACGCCTGCAACTATCCCGACAACGCCAAACAGCTCAAGATGCTCGCGAAGGTCGCTGCTACTCTCGTACGCAACAATAATTCCTTGTTTTTATCATTACTTAGTCGTCTTTTACTTCAAGATCGAGCTTCGTCCTCACATTGACGTCGTTATTACTCATAACAAACTTCGCGAAGGGTGCTTCGGTACTCGGAACAAGAACAACCAGGCCATCGGGCGTCGTTACGTTGCGCTCGATCCTGCGATGACTTCGCTCATCATGTTCTGCGAAGAGATGGGTAAGAAGCGTCGTATTAACCACGATGTCAAGGAAGCCCGTGCTCGCGATGAGAAGCAGACTCTCCTGGCCGATGTGGCTGCTGCGAAGGAGAAGGAGAAGGAGGAGAAGTCCAAGAAGTCCAAGACCAAGGCGCGTTCCCATCCATTTTCTCCCCTTTCCTTAGCTTTGTTCTCACTCCCCGTGTCTTCGTAGCGTGCCAAGATCGCTAAGAACACTTCGCCCGAGCTCGTCCCTTCTTCCGAGGACGAGTCCATGCAAGGTGAAGAGGACGATCCCATGTTCGATGCTACTGACGTGGTGAGTAGCATGGTTTACTACTATCGACACCACGCTTTTCGGTGTCGGACAGCTCTGGGATCGTGGACGTACTGACTGTTCTCAGGCCGAAGCTTCCTCGTCTGTCATCGACGTTGACGCTCCTCCCAAGACTTCAGTCAAGGGACCCATTATCGCATCAGATAACGATTTCCTCGTACGTCTTTTACTCGTTGTAGGACCGTGCATCGTTTCATCAACCCGTTCTTAGGTTGTCAAGGGTCCGACCAAAGCTCGTGCAGAGGTCATCATGATTCCCTACATTCAGAACCGCTTCACTAATTACCGCGCTCCCGTATACTTGAAGGCTGTTGACATCGTTCGCAAGACCAACCCTCCCGAGTTTGCCAAGGTACTTGCCGCCACTCCTTCCTCTGTTCCTCGGAAGCGCCGCAATGGCAGTTCCAAATATCATTTCGACGAGGCTGACGCCCTTTCGCAGGGTACGTCCGACTGCCTTGCGTCTTCTACGCGCACCTTACGCTTTATACAGCGGCCCAAGCCCTCCATCCCGCGACCTTGTCGTCGGCTATCGCCAATACGCAGGCTAATGTGGACTACGCTCTCCCTTTCCACATCACGAACGAGGCGTTGCTCAACCAGGAGCGCGATGTTCGTACCAAGATGGACACAGCCGGTCATTCCCTTCTGTTTGAGTATCGCGTTCACCAGGTTCTCATGACCGAGCACAAGCGCCTTATGGGCGAACTCAAGGATCGCGACCTTAAGCCCAGTGATAACGGTCACCCTGTCGACAAGTAGGTCCGTTGGTTTCTTGGTCTTAGCCGCCTCTGAGGCTAACTAGTGTCTTACAGCGTACCGGCGAACTGGTTATTCCGTTCGGACGACTTGCCATAAGTCATCTGGACTGTGGTGCCACTCATGCCGCCGTTTTCTGCCATCATTCCCACTAGTCTGTTTCCATTTTACATATACGAGAAACCCCGTATACGCCCAACTCGTACCACACTCCTTGACTCTGTTTCCATTCCGACCAACTCGTAGTCCGCTCGTTGACCTTGTCTATCCTCCCCGACCAACTCGTAGTACATTCGTTCAATAAAATGTCAAGTGACGCCCAAAACCCGATGTTCCCACCTAAGTTTTGCGCTTCCGAGTTGACCTCCTTGGGTTCTCTGCATCGTATACAACATCTTCCAGGACTTCTGGCTCGATATCTTCATCTGGACTCTCGTATTCCTCCGATTGATCATCATCGGAATCTTGTTCCCAGTCAGGATTCAATCTTGAAACCCTGTGGAATTGCATGTCCTTTCCGAGGTATTCATCTTCGTCGTCTTCCCTATTCGCCAGTTCCTCCAGCTCCTCCGTTGTCAAATCAATCAACTCGAGGATATTTTCCGGCAGGTCTATACGTTCCCTAGCCTCATATGGAATGACGCGGAATTGAGCAATCTTATTCTGAAACACTGCTCCATTCATCTCGCAACACAGGTATGATCCACCTTTCGTCCTTCGAACCACTATCATAGGTCCGAGGTACCTTGGGGACATCTTCGTATTCAAGGACTTCTCGACTTGGGTATTGCGAACAAGAACTAAGTCGCCAGGTTTGAAGTCGTAGTCCACGATCGTATGGTCGTGTACTCGCTCATAGCGGCGAACTGCAGTCCTTTTCCCTTTATCAACCCTTTCACGCATTTCTTCTACGTGTTGCGCATGTTTCGCTAAGGCTTTCGCCCGATATCCGATTAACTCCGCTGTCGAAATCACCGTTCCTGGGTATTCAACCAACCAAGTGGCTTCTTCGACATCCAACGGTATTAGTGGATGTGCTCCGCACGCGGCAAAGTAAGGGGAACACCCTAGTCCTCTTCGAACAGTTATCCTATCCGCCCACAGTACTTGAGGCAAGAACCAGAACCACTTGCGAACGTCGCCACCTGTAGCTTTATACAACGACTGACGGATGTCCCAATGCCCAGTCTCCACAGGACCGTTCGCTTGTGAGTTATACGGAGAAATCCTTATTCCCACTATGCCATATTTCGATGCTAACCACTCCAGGGCTGCTATAAACTGCGGGGCGTTGTCTGTTACAAATTCAACTGGACATCCCCATCGACAGATTATTTCTTCTAAGAGAAATCTTCCCAAGGTCTCATCATTATCCGACCTCAGAGCCCTACCTTCGATCCATCTTGAAAGTGAGTCCCTGGCTGCGACAACATATCGGCTACCATTCGACAACACTCCCATTATCATCACATCGATATGGAACTTTCGAAAGAGACTAGGAGTCGTAGTGGCCACTGGAGGTATCCGTATAAGCTTTTTCTGGCGCACTTGGCACAAATGACAGGAGTGAATATAAGTGTTTATATCTTTCTCATAGTCCGGCCACCAGAATCTGAGCTCTATCATGGATTTTGTAGCGTAAAGACCCTTGTGGCCCAGGCTATCATGAGATGCTCTCATCATATACGGTCGGAATTCTTTGTCAACGACCAACTGATGTGCTCCCCCCGTGCCTTTACGGTATAAACGGTCCTTCTTCTTATCTAAGAAGAATTTCCTAGACCAACGCATGAAGTTCTTGTATTCCTTGTTCGTATATCCCGCTGGTCGTACCATAGGATCCTTGAACCATTCTTTTAGTAATACCAGTTTGGCATCCTGAACAATCGCTTCAGGCCTCCTTAAGCTTTCATTATAAGGCTCCCTTTTCGTAGGATCATACTTGAAACTGATATCAGGTAGGAGCTTTTCTTCTGCCCTTACTTGCGACATTAGGTACTGTGGTACCGGTTCTCCTTCGGCCAGGTACGCACTCACAACGTCTTCCTCGATCTTAGCCTCGGATATATATGCTTTCAAGCATTCTTCCTCGAAGCCTAACTCATCAAACGCTGATTCGTACACTTGTTGAGTATAGCCTCCCCTTGTGTCAATCTCGGTTTTGAATTCTTCGAAGTCTAGCGGCTGCCTCCCTTCGTGATCCCAGTCCGGATGATCTTCAGGTGGAGGGTTCTCATCGTATCCCTCCTCTGTATTCGGCCAGTCCTCGTCTCCAAGGGCACCTCGTCTTCGAGATAAACCATCAGGAGAGAATGTCTTCCCAGCTACATGCTTTAAGCTGAAATGGAACATAAGAATCTGCTCGATCCAACGATTTATTGTTGCATTCGGACCCATCCCTGGGTTGGCTAACATGCCCTTTATATACAACGCGTCGGTCTCGACTACCAGCTTCCTACACCCTAGAAGCCAATACTGCATGGCCTCCAAAGCCCGTTTCAAACCGTACAATTCACGCTTAGGTTGAGAGAACCGGGTCTCCCGATCATTCAGGGTGATTGCTGCGAACTTCGCGTAGTATTTCTTCTTGGGATCATCAGGATCCTCCTGATAAATCTCAATTCCTACCGCTCGGAATGAAGTGTCTACTGCTAAAACTATGTCCGTTGGCCAGTCATAATTAAGCGGCTTCAAGGCTTCGCACGATTCAACAGCTCGTTTAATCATTTCGAAGGATAGCTCTTGATTCTGCCCCCAGTTGAAGTCCACGTCCCCTCTAAGAAGCTTGTTCAAAGGTTGCGAAATCTTGGCATACCCACGAATAAACATCCTCATCGTACCCACAACTCCTAGGAATTGTCGTACTTCCGAGACATCCTCTAGCGGCGGCCATCTAGTGATAACCCCAATCCTATCCGTAGAAGGTTTCCTCCCTTCAAACGAACATATGTGTCCCACTACTGGGAATTCATCTAAACACAAGAGAGCCTTCGTCCCTGAGAAGGTACCCCCACAGTATTTTACTCTCTGTACGATCCTGTTCAGATTTTGGAAGTGTTCCCAGATGAATCTCCGAATCCCCTTGTTCTCAGGAATGGTTTCGTAAGTCCCATCTGGTAGTATATACCGGCTTCCAGGTCCCCGAATGGGTACATCATCAATATACGGTATAGTGACATGTGGGATCTCGTCCTGGAGAATATACGTCACATCGTCGTGGAATATAGGCACAGAATTCGTCCACCCTTGAGGCAATTTAACTAGTCTCAGAGCTCCGAACGGAGTCTGAAATGTCGTATAATCCCTCGAGTTTTCGGCAATATCCCTGTGGTCATATCCTGAATACAGATCTAGACAGGCTCCACAAGCCCTCCCAGCGAAGTGGTTGGCTAATTCTTCTGTCGCAGGCGGAATACCTGAGTGGGCGATAGTTACAGCGTTCAGAGGTTCCAAAGAATGGACCAGTCTGATGCTTTTACCATCTTTCTTAACCACTCCAAAGAACTTGGTCCTATACGAGGCGTTCGAAGGCTCGTATACGCCAGCATCCATTTTGTTCCTAATTATCTTACAGACTTCTTCTAGTTGGCCACGAGGTATGGGAATACTCCTTTCAACCCACACTTTGTGCTCAACCACTGGGAATTCCACAGGAGGGAAGAAGTCATGTCTGAAACTTCCCCTCTCTGAGTCATCCCAGGCGAAAGCTTGTTCTTGGTTCATCATAAAATTATGCATTAAACGTCTCTCCTCAGGCTGGAGGAAATCCCCTGCATGAATCTTATCAATGATTTCTTTCCTATCTAGTGTATACCGCCCTGTAGGACAGTAATCTGAAGGATGAGGTGATAATCCTGGCATATCCTTTAAGGGATCCCCAGTGATCTTTCGCTCAATCCTGAATTTATCTGGTAAGTCCGTGTATACGGGCCTTACTTTCAACGCCACAGGCTTATACTTCTTTCCTAAGAAGGAAGATTCCGTCGGAATATCAGATTCCTTAGGAACTTTCTTAGGTTCTTGCCGGGTGTCTGAAGTTCCCTCGTCCTCAGGTACTATCCAGTCCATCGATTGACAACACACACACCGAACCCCTCTCAAGGTTGAGTGAATAGTTTTATTGCTCTTCTGTCTCAACTGGGCCATTGTGGTTTCTCGACACCCTGCCAAGTGTTCCGGCACCCTTTCATCGAACGTAAACACTTGAAATTTCTTATTTCGTCGTGCTCTCCTGTTGGGACGAACGTATTCCCCAAACAATTGAGCCGCGATCTTATCATTTCTCAATGCTTCCGACTCCTCCGAGGCTTCAATATACCCCGTCGCGAGCTCTTGTTCCGTAAAGACTCCGTCTTTATTGGGTTGCAGATATTTTTCAATCTGAATCTCCCCGTTTTCATTGAATCCGAACTGTAGGGCAAGCTCTCCTTGTTGATAGTCACCTATCAATTCCTCGAAGACGCTTGAAAACCCGTCGGTTCTTCTTCTTTTGAGGTCTCCTCATCAGTCGGAGGGTCGTCCTCATCAGGTATTTCTTCGATTGAAGGCCTCTTCGTCCTGGGTTGTTCAACAGTCGAGTACTGTCCCCGGGCGTGAGTTGGCATCGTAACTCTTCGTTTGGTGTTCGGATCAGTTAAGGTTACGGTCTGTGTACCGTCGGCCTTGTTCGAGATAAAACGGTTAAAATATCGAAGGGTCTCCCTAACAATATCTTATACGCGGGCTGGTCGATTATATGGACCTGTAAATACACGGAAATGTCTCCAAAGACAAAAGGTGCATTCTTCGCAAGTCCAGTTGACTTCTTAAATTGACCATTCGCACTCTGCATGAAGATTTGTATATCGGGATCCCAGTTCAGACCGGACCTTTCAGCCTCGACCTGAGCCATAGAGACTATCTGGGAACCACTATCAATTACCGCCTCGACTTTTCCGTGGTTGTTAACAGATGGGAAGATCACTCTTAGTGACGCTGAGTCCCCTGCGACATAGACTTGTTTAGCCACCTCACCAGGTTTCAACGACGCCAGGTATTGTACATAAGGATCGGTCATCATTAGGGAGCCTGGAGCTGCCCCACAAATTGCTCGGTCCTCCTCTGTCGCGATATAAAACGCATCTACTTGAGGTAACTGTCCAACTCCTATTGCATCGTAACCAAGCCGTTCCGGAATATCATCATCCTCCGTATAAGGCAAGGCTAACCCCTGTATAAGGGCTGACTTCGAGTCCACTATCGGCTGGCGAACTTTTGTTATAGCTTTCCTGAGTAGCCTAGCTAATTCAGGTGAAGCTGCCACTAGATCTCCCATGGGAACAGGCACTCTTATGTCTGTAACCTCTTTCAACAAGTCCTCGGCTACACCCTTTCGTTGCACTGGTGCTATCAGTCGGTAAGCTTTCTCCTGGGAGATCGGGTAGATCTCTCGAGAAGCATCTTCTTGACTCTTCGTGACAGTTTTTATAACCGTTCTCGGAGCCTGTTTCGTCATTACGACCTCTGGAACTTGCCTATAAGGCATCTTTGTATGAGATCTATCAAATTCTGGATCGTCCACATCCTTGAACTTGACCGTCTTCTTCTTTGAAGGCGTGCTCTCTTCAGGTTCTGATTCTTCAGGCTCTGATTCCTCACTTTCTACAGCAACTCCGATCTGTTTTATGGTCATTTCAACTTCTTTATTACAGTTCTCCGGCGGTTTGGTTGAACGGGACTTCGGACCAGCCTTAGTCTTTTCCGCCTTCCTTGAACCATCTAGAAATTTGGCGGGGACGACCCATCCTTGTTCGCAGATTGTCTTGTAACTGCAAACTGGTCTTGAGTAGTTGGTAACCCTTGACCTCTAATCAAGTCAACCAAGGCGACTAGCTGACTTATATCCATTCCAGCAGGTGCCCCTGCGATGGGAACAGCTGAAGCCTGATTTATACTGTACGATATCCCTTGATTATTCGGAGTATATGTTGCAGTATTATGACTCTGTTGCTGAAGAGCAAGGAAAGTCGGTTGGTAATTATCCGTTTTCCCGCTGTTCTTAGCAATCTGTTTCTGAACCCGATGAGACCTGATCTCATCATCTCTGGTATCATAGAGGGAATAGAGACTTTCTACATCCTCTATTTGCGCATGAAACTGGGCTACTGACGGCTTCGGAGGCATATACGCCCGCATGCTGACATGAGGCGCCCCAGGAATGGTTTTACCAACGTAGTAATCATCCACCCTTTGTTTCTTGCTCTTATCCTGAGGCCAAGAAGGGAGGGGAGTGCCATCACCCATCTTCATTCTGTTGTCCTCAATGATTAATTGTCCAGCATCAATGTGTTCCTGCTTGTATGGACAATCACGAACCATGTGGCCGGTGATTAGACAGTAAAAACAAGCTCTGTCTTCGTTCGATTTATAGGGTCGGTCAAACAGACCACCCTTCAAGGAACGGTCCTGATCCTTGTTCCCAGAGTCAATAGTCGTGTTGAGCTCTTGGTGAGGAGCTGGTCCTCGACTGGCTTGGCTCATAACCTGGCGGACCGTCTTCTCTAGACGTTCAAACCCAGAATCTATGTGCTTCTGCTGAGTCTTATGGCCATCCTTCAACTGAGCAATATCATTGGAGAAGATATCAAATCGTTCGTCTATCTCAGTTTTTATCTTCACCAGCTGGTTCCCACCCGTTGAATCGAATGAGAGAGGTGGGATTTTGTCCTTTGAAATGCTGCGAGCTTCGCCATTTAGCTTGACCTCAACGGGAGTTACACCCGAATAAGTCTTCGCCATGGAGTTCACCATGTCGAATAGCTCCTGCAGGGGTATAGTATCCTCAGGCCTCTCTACATCCCCAGTGTTGGTACCGTTTGGATTGACTCCAGCCCGCGTCGCAGGTCCCTGGATCGGTCCTGCAGCGTCTCTGTAGTACTGAGTCTGACGAATCATCATCTCTATTTCTCTTCTGAAGTCATGTTCGAAGCTTGTAAGATACAAGTCAACCAATTGTTTATTGGTCAACAGGCACGGAGGTTTCGAAATTTTCTTGGCTTCGATTCCGAACGTTAGTCCGAAACGCTTAATCAGCCCTTGTTGGTGCCGACCTAGGTTCCGAGCTGCCGCAGAAATCTCCTTGATCCTTTCTAGAGATCCGTTCTCAAGCTCTTTTATTTCTGGATATAAGGAGCGGACCTCCTTAGACCATTTGACAAAGGTGTCTGATGCAAAAGTGGCTAGTCCTTCCCAAATTTCTTGGACAGGACGATCCACATACTTCATCAGAACAGCCTTTTTGCCCTTGTCATCGTTGATATTGGCGCCTTCGATGATCATCTCACAGTGCCTGAAGTATTTCAACAAGCTATCCGCAGTCTGACCATCAAAGGATGGACTGTTTTTGTCCCAAGGATTCGGGACCTTGAACCCCGACGCGCCATTCGCAATCGGAGCTGCAGAAGTACCAGAGGTAGACATTTGATTTATAATAACTGGGTTCGTATATAACGATGGAGTTTCCGTATATACGGATTGGGGTTCGAGATCCGGTTGGTTCTCGGTGCTTAAGTCAACGTCCTGAGGATTTTCAACCTCCAGAATGCTGTCTCGAAGTGTGTTCTCGGGGCTTTGTACTAGTCCCGAAGACAAGTTTTGTGCAGAACGAAGTTCCTGCTGGGCTTCCCTGCGTTGTCGAGTACTGGCGGCTGAAGAAGCACGTCCGAGCTCGGTCGCGGTGGGTTGCTTTTGTTTTGGTTGAGAACCTAGAGGAGGTTCTTGACCGGCGGCTTGTGACCGTTTTGTTTGTCTAGGGTTCGGTTTGGCCCAAGACGCGCGCGAAAGTGTACCTTGCGCGGTGAGTGGTTCTTCCGAATGATCGTCTGAAGAACTGGCAACTGCTTGTCTTGGAGGCAGATTGCTTGATAGTTTAGACTCAGGCCTTCAATGAAAGCCGGAGCTGTTGTATACGTGTCTTAGGAGTGATTCCTTAGACGATTGGAGACTTTCGAAGGCAACCTTGAAGGGTATTCCTGATAGCTCGTTCAAATAAATCTCTTCTGATAACCCCTCGCGGTGGGCTCCAGATGATAAGACCGGTGTCTGCCTAAGCGGCGCGAGCAATGTACTAGCTGCGAATAGCAAGCCGAAGGTATAAACCAACAACTAACAACCCACCAACTACCACCTAACCACTACTGCACTACTCTCAGACACGTGTCCCTTGTTTGTTCGGGGGTGACGAGTCAAGTATTAGACTCTCAGAACGAGATTTAATTGTGTTCGAACGATTTATAGGGTGTTTCGACAAGGCTCGACGGAGTTTTAACAATCGTAAACGGATCGACTTGATTGTCGACAACGAGTACAACGATGTATATGGGCCGGAGCAGACGACAAGTACGGTATTTAACCGTGTATATGGTAGATTTGGGACTTGTAAACCCTTCAGGACGCAATGGGAACAGACCCAACGAACTGTATAAACGCGATTGAACAAGTCAAACTTGTAGGAACTTCCAGGCCAGATAACTTCCAGGCCAATAAAACTTCCAGGCTCAGTGTATTGTGACTTCCAGGCTCAAATGTTAAACTTCCAGGCCAATGTACTTCCAGGCTCAAATGTTATAACTTCCAGGCTCAGGTGTTTATATCAATCCAAAGGTATATTCACACACTATAAAGCAGACTCTACTGAGCTGTGCCTTAAGGCGAACAGAGCACACAACCTACCAAGCAACTAATTGTGACTATCTTCTAGCCTCCAACCAGCTGTCGGTGCGATTCGCTGCCGTTCCCTCTCGTGCAGGCGCCCTTATATACTGTTTCTATACGATTACAAACGATGATTACACTACTAGCTGATAAATAATATATGAAATGAGCACGCGTTCCGGAATATATCGATCCCGAAACCTCTATGATTGGTCGAGGGCCCTCCCACGTTCGTGGATGACTCCTCCTTGCTGATTCACAGCGGCGCCGTATGACTCGTACCTCCGATCAGTCGGAATATAGGTGCGAACAGTCATACTCCAGGGTATATCGTGTTCAGAACACCTTCGAGGTGTCTTATATTGTATTAAGGTTTCCTTCCCAAGCCTGGTATATATCATATACAGACTTTAGGTGCTAGTCTACGGTAGTCGAACATCGTCCCGGAGTCTTCCGATCGATATTTGATTCCGTCAATGGAGTCATCCGTGTCCGTTCGGATCCGATCGAACTGGCTACTCGTGTTCCCGGAGCCTAGACCCTTCACGTGAGGTGTCGCGGCGCGAGGATCAGTGTCAACATGTTCAAAACATCCTGTCATTCGACCATATATGCCGTTCTTAGCATGTATACAGGGCTCGGAACCCTCCCCCTTGGTTGGGAACCGACACTAAGTGACTGATAACCCCTGGATACTGGGCTGCACTGTTTTCTACGGAGTGTTATACCTCAGTGCAAGCTGTATATAGGCCTCAGTATGGAGTACCGCTATACGAACATGCTTCGAAGCTCCCCTAAGGTGTCTGACGTTCGATGACTAACTGTTCGGGCTCACAATAGTCCTTTTTATACAGATGTCCTTAGTGTATATGGTCATGATATATGCATAAAATGCGATTTTCACGGCCAGAATTGTACACTGCTTATCACCGCTATGTATGATGGAACCCACAGTTGTTCAAATGGCATGCAAAAAGCCAAGTAGCAACTCACCACTCTCCAGAAAGGTATATAGTCCTCTACATATTTGTAGACACTCTCAATTATTTGAGTGTTGTCTATTCCCATCCGCTGCGTCCAACCTTGCGTTTCCCGGCTTGTCCATATCAGCATTTATGTTCTCCCGCATTCCGGTCAATGCACTTACAGTATCATTTCAAACACCTTTTGGTTTCCAATGTTGACAGAATTTCTTTGTGCCAGTGCAAAAAGGTCCGCAAGGGTTTCATCCTGAATGGCTGCATATGTTTCCTCTGTCAGAGATGCGCACTCAGTTGCCACTTCATTCAAGCCTGGAATAGTCATTAGTTCCTCAGATTGAAACCACTAAGGAAGTAATAGCGCACTCTGAAGCTGAACAAACTGGTCTGGGGGATACTTGGTGCTTTGAATTGCTTTCAGGACGGTTGCCTTGAATTTGGACTGAGCTGCTTTGTAGGCCTCCTCATCCCTCTCTGCATCACTCAAATCATCATCCTCGGGGAGGCTATCATATGCCTCATCAAGCAGTGACTCAAACTTGGTGAATACTGCGATGACAGGGACTAAGCAGAGTCAGGTTGTCTGGACTCAATCATTATAAATGAACACTTGCCTGGGGACCGTTTCACATTGAAAAATGCAAGTTCAAATTCAGCACTTGGGGCTCTTGGGTTGTCCATTGGAATACAAAACCTCGATGGAGGTGAGTATTAGTGCCCGGGGTCCAATTCCACATACCATATGGCATGCACCTGCTCTCGGATCTTTGTTGTTTCGGAGCGCTTCTGTTAGGATTTTGCGTTTTGCGGGCGTAAGTCAGTAATAGATTACTGATGTCGTGAGTGATGTTTTTGGAAATATGAGTTTATAGGTCGTAAGTCGTTAGAGCGTATCTGACTAGAGCAGATAGCCGGGTTCGTAAATTCTCAATGCGAGTGACTCAAACTTAAATCGGTCAACCAGTATAACTACAATTGTGACCTTGTGTCCCAGTGGGCTCTGCGCTTAACAAGGGATAACACAAGGCGATAACTTCCTATAGGCTACAGTGGGCTAGGTAGTTAGTTGAAATCGGCTATAGGCAACTTAGGCTAGCTTATTCGAGGGGTAGTTGTAGATGCTACGTAGTGGATTGAAGTAAAGATGTGGTGCCGTCACATGAGGACAGGCTCTCATTATATAGCTAAGGAGTGTGGTTGCTAGAACATTCTACGTAGCATTGGAACATTCTTGTGTTGCACTAGAATGTTCCTTGAAATGGTTAATGAATGTGAGTCAGAGTTATGGAAATGTTCTAGAATATTCCAGTAAGACCAGGATTATACTCCGAACATCTCGCAGGTACTGTGTAAGTAAAGAAGCATCTACATAGATTGACCATGCACTAAACCATAAGGGATTAGCACTTAATTGATGTGGAAAACATGTGGGAAACATGTTTTCGCAGCGAGCACGAGTTCAAATCAAACTCGGATAGTTCCGATCAAATATTGATGGATGTGAACGTACTTGAGTTTAAGCTGTTCAGAAGCTTGAACTTGAGTCTGAGTCAAGTTCTGGGACTCAGAATAATGATTTAGAAGTGTGTCTTCACTATCAAGCCAACAATAGAATATTATAATCAATAATATGCAGAGAATTCAATGAGATAATGAATTCTACAATATTCCATAACATAGCCCCCCCAGTGTAGACACAGTTCTGAAAATGCATCAGGCTCCAGCTCAGTACAGATTGACACTAGTTAGAAGACAGGAGATAAATTATCTTAAGACCAGCCGGTGAGTTGAACATCAAGGAACCCTGACGAGAGTTGATTGAACTGAAAGGAGAGTGTATTCTCATGAGCCAAATCCTTGTTGCAGTCAAAGATATTCAATATGCCATTCAGTCTCTGTGGAGGACAATTCCGATGCAACTGATTTTGGATTGCATCAGGCAAGACACTGGACAGCAAATGAGTTTCACAGACTCTGAAAGGAGTAAGGTGCAATGACCATGGTGAATTTTGCAGAATTAAAATTTCTGGAGCCCGAAATAATATTCGGGCAGATGAGGAGTGTCTCTGCAAGGAATGGAAGGTGTGCACAATTGAGATGGACAAGGTGCAACCAAATACAGACTACACCCAAGACAATGAATTCTCGGGAGCTGGAGGATCATCTGTGTTGAGCTTGGCAGAGTTGGACAATTGAGCTGAACTGCATGGAATGAACAGTGAAAATAACAATTTGCTTCTCAGAGGAATTCCAGAGTCCAAAACTGGGTGCTCTGCTGAAAGCACCAATATATGAGCGACAGAAGTCAGAGCGGTTCAGCTGGCTACATGGATGAACTCAGGCTGTGAAAGTTGCAGTGTTACAACAGTCACATTGAATTTTCCGATCTAGAAAGGATGGAAATCTGCACCAGGAGCGAATAAATGTAGCATCGTGCAGTCAAATGGAGCAGAGTGAACAACTCAGGGAGGTGAAGAAGAGTGCACAGACACTGTGGAAACAGATCATGAACAAGGAACGTAGGCTGAGTGACTTGGCCAGCATGGGAGATTTGGAGCAAGGAGTGCACGGTAGACACACTACTCAACTTCGAGGACCAGAAGACGAGATTAGATCTTACAGTCACGGAGTTATGAGCCACTGCATTGACAGAGGCTTAGAGTGACAATAAACCAGGACCATTTCCGAGCAAGGAACGGCCCAGCGAGGTGGTATGTCTGTAAAAGGCAACCACAAGTATTGATGTGTTGCACAAACCAGCCCATGGTTCAACGGATCCCTGGTATCAGAGACATGTATTAGCGCATTGCAAACCAGTCGCACCCAGAATTAATTAATTTCTCGAGCAAAGCGGATGGAATTAAGATTCTGGCGAGAACTGAGCTTTTGGATCTCTTTTGACAAGCTCTTCATTAATTCATTGCCCCATCCAAAAGTGAATCGACTTGTATGCAATGTATGGAAAGTATGCTGAGCACTTCTTGAACCAGACCTTGAAAGTCGCATTGTGGCAACAGTCATATAACATTGAACTTTCAACCTCGAGTGCTCTTCTTGCAAGAATGGGGCTTCGAACAAGGAGAGTAAAAGCAGGCACCAGAAGGTTGCGCATGAAAGTTGAGCAGTGCGGACGATTGAGTGGCCCGGAAGAGGACTGTCAAGAAGTTGTCAAATACCTCTTGGTGTGGACACAGGCTCAGAATTTGCTGAGTGACTTTGGAAGAATACCAAGTTGGAGCAATGATTGGAGAACGGCTTGTTAACATGGATGCAGGAAAGACCAAATTTGAGAGTATCTTGCTCACAAGTGCAGTGATACAACTTTTTCTTTGGAGCTGATGTCATGGGTGCGTTGAATGAGCAAGAAGTAGATTTGGCATGTCACAGATCTGGGGATGCCTTGTATCAAAGACATGCCAAGATCACGAGAAAACTGCATTCTGACCGACACAATTTCTGGCAGACTCAAGTGAAATTAGGATCCTGGAGGATGAACATACTTCTGGATCTTATTTTCCTCACGTAGCCTAAGAATTGGGATCGGCCATTTGGGACTCACAGTATTGCCATAGATGAGCTTAACAAATGCCAGATGGAATAGTAGAACCAGTCGGACAGACATGGTTTCGAAATTGTCACTATTTCCACAGATTTCTCTCAGGGAGGCAGTCAGGCTGAATGCCAGGCAACTAATGCAGGCGAGCCTAAGCAAAGACCTTAAGAGCTTGGATGATGGTCGAAAATTTATACCATATCCCAGGCTTTACATAGCTCATTAATTCACATGATATTCCCCCCCTTGCATGCTGGAAGGATTAAGAATGACCTTCGGAGACAATACAATTGGAAGTCTGGGAATATGCGATGCTTTCCAGGGATCAAGAGATCAATATCTCAACATCAGAATGATCAACTCAGCAGTTGTTGCATTGAGCTTGTTTCCAAGATAGACAGACTCGGGCCAGGCTTGAGTTATCTCTGAACCTGAGGATGCTCAGAATCATTGTTGAATACAGCAATCAGCATACTTCCAAGAGCCATTCTTCCAGCATGCATATTTATCACAGCTAAACTGGAGGACTATGGCCCAATGAGCCAGTACAAGTTCAGTAAATACTGGTTGACATGTGTCTTCTCATGCTAACATATTGTTCAGCTTCTCCACAATTATTAGAATATTGTCAAATTCATACAATTGCAGGAGATCGCTGATAAACATGATTGCACAGCAAGCAGTCTGGAGAGCTGGGCATGATGCCAGAGTTCGGTTTTCTTGTTGACAAACCTCAGTGACTGAATCAATTGTTTGGGCCAGCAATCGGATGCAGGTCTGAGAATGACCAAAATGGGCGGCTTCCATCAGAATGTTGTTGGAACACAAGCTCTGAATCGTTCCGGGACGCACAAATAGTCATTACTTTGCCATCTGCATAGTTTTGCACCAGAATTATACTGCAGGCCGACTGGGCAGTACCAATTAAATCTTTGCTTCCAGCCGCTAATGATTGCTTCTCGAACTATGCAGCAGTCATAAATGCAACAAGGCCATCACAATCAGAATGCAAAGTGAGATTGGGCTCAAAATCAGTCCCATGGATTTCCCACAATATTGCGGGAGGTTCAGCAGCAAAGCTAATTCTTCCGACTGAATGCTGAACGCAACAGTTAGCTGTTCTTCAATAGATCTTATTGCAGCTCAATTTGTACAGAGGCGATGAAATCATGTGAAGGACCTTGACTTGACCGCAACGGCTTCTCAATCCGGAGCTTGGTTCAAACTTAGAGTTCACCAGTACTGGTCAGATTAGAAAGTTCTGTGCCAGAAAAGTTTCATTCAGATTCAACATAGAAGGAAACAATGGTCAAATCGGGATGTAGCCCAAAGTAAGCTTCCTTCCATTGATCTTACTGCAGCCCAATTTCGCCAGAGGCAGTGAAATTGTTTACAAGACCTTGATCCAACTGGAGTGGCTTCTGAATCCGCAGCTTGGTTCAACCTTAGTTCACCAGTGCTGGCCAGATAAATAGATCTGCAGTTGAATTGCGGGAAGCACTGCACCAGAAAAGGGACACTGAGCTGTTGCGCTCCTTTCTGCCAAATTGCCGCGGACTTGCACCAGAGACCAGTAACAAATAACCTGATCTGCATGGATAGTTACTCCAACCAAATTGTCTGCATTTGTTCTAATACAAGCAATAGGTTGTGCTGTCTTGAATTTGCAGGATTCTGGCGAACTCGGTGTTCCATGCATCTCTAGAGGAATGTTTCAGCTTGCACAGATCACCATATGGAACGGGATCGGAGAAATATATCACACCGGCCTCCTTGTGACTTGACAGACCCAATCAAGAAACCGGCGAGCCCACACTGAGCAAGGACTGACAGTGTGAGAGCGTCTCGCGAGATTCCCACGAACAGTACAAGATTCAAGTGCTCAGAAGATGCTGATGTCACCATCTCAGGCAAGCCCAAATCGAGTCCAGTAATGCACTGAGAAAGGCTGCCTGCAACAGGTGTCATTGCCAAATGGTCAGAATTGACAACTTCCAATGGATAGCAATTTCTGAATACTAGTTCAACAGTGTCAACTGTGGTCAACTGAATGCATCCCCAAATCAGATGAGTAATTTAGAGTAACTCAGAACAATCCAAGGCTTGAAAAATCGTGACCTGGTATCAGAGGCTTATCTGGAATAAACAATTCACTCATTTTCCGCACTGAAATAATCATCCGAGGCTTGTCGAAGTTTAAATGATCACTTGACAATGCAATAACTCATCTGTGTGCTGGAGCGATGCTGGGCTGTAATGCGACCAATTTACATCAGATTTCAAGGACAGCGAGTCCGAAAACATCAACCTTTGACAGCTGGAACCAGCTTAGGAACTGGTGAAACATCCCTGAATGTGCAGAATTCCATCTCGTGTGTAGTTGCATCCACACGATATAGCTTTCCAGGCATAACATAACCTCGGACTGAGGTATACATAAGCACTTGCTTGCATAAATCAAATGCTTCTTGAGTCCATTCCCATCTCGTTGCCTTCGGCAAATGAAAGAAAGGATGTGCAATGCGTGCATAGGAAGGGACATGTCCAGAGAAATATACCATCATGCCGAAAAAAGCTTGGAGCTCTGGGACATTGCATGGTTCTGTTAATGAAGAATTGCATCAGCCTTCTCCCTGTACATTGACCAGCCTAATCAGGAAACCTTCTGTCCGATGAGGAACAGATTGAAACCCAAATTGGCATTTGGCCGGAGAGGGTTGCCTTCTCAGATTGCAGTAAGCATGAGACCTATATATGATTCAATTGCTCCTCAAAGGTTGTAAAGAAGAGGACGATATCATCGATTTAGTCCAGAGAAAATATGGTGCCAGCACATTCTGAATAATGCGCTGAAAAGGGATGAGGGCATTGCAAGAGCCGAGTGACATGCATCGGAATTTCCAAAGTCCGCACTGAGCTCGGAATGCTTAGGCTCTCAGCAGTGTTATCAGACATAGTCTCAGAAGGAAATTTAATTTGTTCCATCGACTTGGTGCTGAAACATGTTCTCCTGGGACCTCAGATGTCTTTGGGCCACTTTAAATTGGTTCCTCAGCCAACCAATCATCGGGTTCAGTTGCATTGTGCTGTGCCTTGGATGATATATTGATATCAGCTCGGACAGGTTGACTTGTGGAATCTGATTGTACTTTCGAGGTAGCCTGGTCACCAGTAAGTTGCTCATTATCCGACATGCAGACAATGGCGGCATGAACATTGAGGTGATTCTGATCTTCGGGTGGGAATTTGTCAAATCGATCCAACCGATTCTTGGGGTTCCATGCCTTTCCCAAAATCTGACCTTCTCCAACTGTTGCAGGCTAAGTGGAGAAATTTGCTACATGCAAGAACAGGTGATTTAAAGAGTCTGCAGAGCCAAATGTATTATCCTCATCTCCGCGGGCGAATAACTCCTTCTCGATGAAAAGTGTGTCAACTTCTTTGGTAAAGTAAGCTTTGACGGGAACTGCAGCACTCGATTCGGCAGGTTTATCCAGTCGATCAATTGCGCATACATCTCCATGGTTAATATGCAGGTTCCCAACAAGGATCTCATTTCGAACTCGAGTTCAACCGCTTACATGCTGTCTCCTTCCGTAATATTGAAGGACAGCATTCAGTTCTCCCTTGTCTCTGATGATCAGGAGAGAATGCTGAGCTACACTGCCAGTCCTACCAATAGATGGTGCTGACATGATTGACTTCAATATTCAGCTTGACATGCTCATCTTCCAATATTTAACCATAGAAGAAACGGCCAAACTAATGCACGAGGCCAAATTAAGCCCAACGCATGGAGAATATGATTGAGTAAGCAACCAGTGTGGAAGAGAATGTTGAACTGTGAAGCCAGTGCCATAAAATATAGTGTTAGCATCATCGCCTTCAATATTCAATTTGATATGTTCATCTTTCGACTTAACATGAAGATCAATAGTCAAGCTGATGTTTGAGGCGAAATTGGGGTGATGTCCGCACTGTGTCTGATTGACAACCCAAAGCACAACAAATATTTGATACTGCACAGCCAATTTGGACGAGGATGGCTTATGGCAGGAGTAGTTGAAGTGAACAGTAAGTTCATAGCTTTCATCAGAATCTGAGAATACAGAAGTGGGGTAGGGATAAAGAGTGTGAGGTGAGAGAGTAATATCTCAAACACAAGAGACAAATGAGTTGACTGATCAAAGCCAGTCTCGGAGATGCCAAGGAGCGTGGAAATTATCCCCGATAATTTGTAAGTAATGAGCTGCTTCAGGGTAATCAGATCAAATAGAACCAGCCTGGATGGCTTCCGTCAGAACTCTATGCATGTTATGCAAACATTGCACCAGCTCTGAATCGTTCCGGGGCCATTCAGTGACTCTGATTGACATGATTATTCATTGGATGAGTTGGAAGTTGTTGGATAGAGAGAGGTGCAGCCAGTTCAAAGCATACTCAAGTTAAATAGTATTCAACATTTGATTGAGTCATGGACAGTCTGAACAGCTCTCTGATGTTCCAACCCACACAGTGTAATCTCTGAGGCAGATGTGCCTATTAGGCAAAATACGGTTGCCCGAATAATCAATCTGTAGTATAACCCAACCACAGCTTCAATTAACCGGCCAGAAGAAAGTAATTAAACTATTCTCTCTTCTCCAGGAAGTCACATTCACAGAATGGGATGAGTGGTAAGATAACTGGAGACCATTGAACAAGGGAGTGTGGGTCACAGATATAAAGTGGCAAGGAAGGAGTGGATTGTCAGATGGTCCAGCATTCTGATCATGAATGTGTATTGTTTTGTGTGATTTAGTTAGAACACATGCCTAGTGCAAGGATGTGCAGAATGATTTCTGAATGTATGGGTTTTTAGTAGTTATTGAGGATGATAAGGAGTAACACTCAATTGAGAATTTCCCAATGTGTCCACCAATGTTAGGATTTTGCGTTTTGCGGGCGTAAGTCAGTAATAGATTACTGATGTCGTGAGTGATGTTTTTGGAAATATGAGTTTATAGGTCGTAAGTCGTTAGAGCGTATCTGACTAGAGCAGATAGCAGGGTTCGTAAATTCTCAATGCGAGTGACTCAAACTTAAATCGGTCAACCAGTATAACTACAATTGTGACCTTGTGTCCCAGTGGGCTCTGCGCTTAACAAGGGATAACACAAGGCGATAACTTCCTATAGGCTACAGTGGGCTAGGTAGTTAGTTGAAATCGGCTATAGGCAACTTAGGCTAGCTTATTCGAGGGGTAGTTGTAGATGCTACGTAGTGGATTGAAGTAAAGATGTGGTGCCGTCACATGAGGACAGGCTCTCATTATATAGCTAAGGAGTGTGGTTGCTAGAACATTCTACGTAGCATTGGAACATTCTTGTGTTGCACTAGAATGTTCCTTGAAATGGTTAATGAATGTGAGTCAGAGTTATGGAAATGTTCTAGAATATTCCAGTAAGACCAGGATTATACTCCGAACATCTCGCAGGTACTGTGTAAGTAAAGAAGCATCTACATAGATTGACCATGCACTAAACCATAAGGGATTAGCACTTAATTGATGTGGAAAACATGTGGGAAACATGTTTTCGCAGCGAGCACGAGTTCAAATCAAACTCGGATAGTTCCGATCAAATATTGATGGATGTGAACGTACTTGAGTTTAAGCTGTTCAGAAGCTTGAACTTGAGTCTGAGTCAAGTTCTGGGACTCAGAATAATGATTTAGAAGTGTGTCTTCACTATCAAGCCAACAATAGAATATTATAATCAATAATATGCAGAGAATTCAATGAGATAATGAATTCTACAATATTCCATAACAGCTTCTCAAGAAAATTCCACAAATACTCAGTGCTGAGCGGGGAATTCTGTTCATGCTCAGCTCCAGCCTCAATGCCCCGAGAGTCGTGGAAGACAAAGAGAGGGTTGCTCTTGAAGGTTATCTCATTCTCGATATTGCTCATACCACGCTGTGCTCCCTGCTGAGTGAGAGAGAAGCCTAGTCCAAGCCAATAGG
>JARJLE010000577.1:0-26565 GCA_029289555.1 Mycena latifolia | reverse complement strand
GCGACGACGACGAGGACGACGTCGACGCAAATGACTACTCCAGATTCGCAAAGCGTCCTCGCGTCGACCCCCCCAAGATACCACCTCCGTCAAACCACTACCCGATGGCCATCCCCGCTTCAAACCTCCGCAGTCCTCCAATTTCCAGCCCTACGCGCCCTCAAATCTCAATCCGACCGCCTACCGCCCCGCCTTTGCCCCCGTCCCCACCTTTCTCCCCCGCGCCAGTATCAGGCACCGCAACCACCCCCCGCCCGTCTCCCTTCCGGTGCACCCGTTCCCCGTGTAATAGATCTCACTGGCTCCCCGTCTCCCCCGCCCAACGTCATGGCGCCCCCGCCCGGTCTCTCCGCCGACCTGCCTCCAAAGACGCCCGTGTGCATCGGCCAGCTCGGAGTTACCGCCCTCGTCCTCTATCCGTCCCATATCTCCTTCCCAACCTCAATGAACGACGAGTGGGCCCCTGTGCGTCTCCAGTACGAGCACAATCCCAGCAAACCCGGCGGCGCAGAGACGATACACATAAAGGCGCCCCAGGGTCGGGCGCCGAACGGCGAGCAGTTTCTCGGCGAGGCGTTTGGCGTCGTCGAGCAGAAGGTCGCGACCGCTCTTGGTCCCATGCTTGGCAAGGGCCTCATCCGCCTCGACGCCAAGGTTCGCAAGGGCCCACCCAACGTGCGTATCTGCCGCCCCTCCGACGTTTTTTAGCGCTTACTGCGGCCGTCCATAGCTTCCTATACTTCCCTTGCAGATGCTTGTTTACACCCCAAAGGGCAATATCCCCGTCGTCGGCAACTATCTGCACCAATGCGGCCTGCTGCTCGACCACCCTTCCCCTCCCTATGAAATGTATCGCCTCGTTAATCAGCACTATTACAATCCCCACAATCCGCCGCCGGGGGGACACCGTGCTCAGAACAGGTTATATCCCCAAGTAAACAATGCCAACCGCTGGAGCACCCCACAAGTGTCTGGCAAGAGCGTGGAGGTTCAGAGAAGTCAGGTGGACGAATTGTTCAAAAGTCTGCAGAGTGGCGATGAATTGTCAGAAACAGAGCCCAGTGCGTGACTTGCTTTCCGCAGTACAACGTTCAACTCATCCAGCTCGAAATAGGTTCCGACGTTGCAACCAAGCTATATCCCCATCAGAAGAAGGCCCTCACTTTCTTGTTAGAACGCGAACGAGAGAAACCGGGATCAGACGGCAAATTCTCCTCCTTGTGGCAGATGCGTACAAACAACATGTCGCACCGACCCTGTTGGGTTCACACCATAACAACCAAGGAAGTTTTTCAAGAGCCGAGGGAGACAAAGGGTGCTATTCTTGCCGATGATGTACGCGTTATTGCACGTCTCGATATCCCCATTTCTCATAGATCTACAGATGGGTCTTGGGAAGACGATTACTTGCGTATCTCTGATTGCCGCGACCCTCGCCTCGGCCAGGGATTTTGCCGCCACTCCTTCCGAGACTCCAACGCCCCCACCCGGCGGATCAGAGCCTCTCAGTGCGTCCCATTTTGCGGGGAGCGTGTGGGGCATGCCCGAGGACTCTGGCCCGTCGTCTCTCAAAGCCAAGGCCAAGGCCGCGAGAGCGCAGGACAAGCTCGAGGCGGAGCACGCGCGCGCGTCACGTATCAAGACCAAGAGCCGTGCCAGTCTGATCATTGCCCTCTTTCCACGGTTTCCAATTGGGAAGACCAATTCCGCGAACATTGGCGGGGCGAGGTGGCCGTCGTTGGGGGCGCTGGGGTTGTGTGCCTGCGACCCCATCCCAGGCGATGACCCAGGCTCTGTCGCAGCCGTCCATTTCACCGACGACGTCAAGCCATCTCGAATTCGCGAGGGTTCTCCCTCCGTGTGTACATTTACCACGGAAATGCCCGCAAGCCGGACCCGGCTTACTTGGCTGACTTCGACGCCGTCATCACAACTTACGCCACGCTTGCCTCCGAGTTCTCCAAGCAGAACAAGAGCATTGCCAGCGCAGAAGCTGATGACGACGACGACGGTGGGAGCAGTGACGGGGGCGGCGTGGAGATTGATGACCGCGGAAACCAGGTCTTGAAGCTCCCCAAGGCCAAGAAGGGGGGCATGAAACGCAAGAAGAGCGGATTCCTAAGTGGAGCTGTGGAAACTGCAAGCGCCTTGCAGAGCATCCACTGGTTCCGAGTCGTCCTCGATGAGGCTCAGTAAGCCCCTTTCGTATTTCTTAGTTGAACGCGTTTCCTGATTCTGTGAATTTTAGTTCCATCAAGGAGACGGGTACTGTTGGCAGCCGTGCGTGCTGCGATCTCATGGCTGATCGTCGTCTGTGCTTGACGGGAACCCCCGTTCAAATAAGCTTGACGACGTCTTTGCATTGATCAAATTCTTAAGGTTGGCCCCCCTCGACGACAAGAATATCTGGACAGAGTACATTGGAAGTCCTGTCAAATTTGGACAGTCGCTGGGGGTGGCCCGTCTGCAGATGATCATGAAGTGCATCACCCTCCGGCGTACCAAGGAGTCGAAGACGCAGGAAGGGACGAGGATCCTCGACCTTCCCCCTCGCCGAGACGAGCTCAGGTACCTCAAATTCGACGAGCAGGAGCAGACCATATACGACCAGTTCTTCAACGAGTCCAAAGCCGAATTCGATGAGATGACGGACAAGAACGAGGTGATGAAGAACTACGTCGGCATCTTGCAGAAGATCTTGCGACTTCGACAAATCTGCGATCATTTCGAGTTGGTGGACGGCAAAGGTCCTGAGCAGCAACAGGATCCGACAGCTTCTTATGAAGACATTGTTGCCGACATTTCTCGTGATGGGATCAACGCTGCTCGCGCGGCCGCGATCTGGGCTATTTTGCGCGAATCCGCCACGACTCAATGCGTCGAGTGTGGTGCAGAGCTTTGCATTGGAAATGAATTATCACAGCCCGATGCTATGGATGTCGACGGCCCTCCTGCGCCCAAGCGAGCGCGGAAGGCCAAAGGCTCTCTCGCGCGGCCTACACGCGCGAACAGCCCATTCACCCCGCGACCAGTCTTGACTCGATGTCAGCACTTGTTCTGCGTGGAATGCTATCGGAACTGCATCTGCCTGGGTGGCCGAACGTAGCACCGGATACTCGACGGTCGTGCTCCGCCTGTCAGACAGGTCTATGTCCTTCCGACGCGGTCGAGATAAAGCCTGACTCTGTCAGCGATCCGACGGCAAAGAAGAGTTCCGAAGAGAGAGAAGCGGCAAAAGGGCCTTCCTCTGGAGAACTTCCACCCTCGACCAAGGTCAAGGCTCTTCTGGGCGATCTGGTTCAATTTCAAGAGCGAATCCTTACTCTGGAAATTATGATTCCGATTCCATCGAGGTTCAGATGGTCGATAATAAGGGGAACCAACTGGATGACGGAATTGTGAAGACCGTTGTATTGTAAGTGCCGCGTCGACCTGAAGGACACGCAACTAACACGAAATCTGTATTTCTCAGTGGACGAGCATGCTGACAAGTAGCACTTCTTTTAGATTCCACTACATTCTTGACTTTGTCTCCAGGATCGAAGATGCTTTGGAGGCCGCCGGGATTCGCTATGACAGATTAGACGGGACCCTGAAGCGAGACGATCGTACTCGCGCCATGGATCGCTCAAGCATGATCCCGGCTGTGAAGTCCTGCTTGTCAGCTTGAAGGCCGGCGGTGTGGGATTAAATTTGACCGCCGCGCAGCGGGTTATCTCATGGATCCATACTGGTACGTCATTCATAGCCATCCTGACGTTCGTTTGGTAAATCCTCCCCACAGGAACCCAGCCGTCGAGAATCAAGCCGTGGATCGGATCGTACTAATTGATGCGGTTTGTTCCGGTTCCATCGACTGACAGAAAATGCCAGCATCGATTGGGCCAAACTCGACCGGTTACAACAGTCAAGCTGATCATCGAGAACTCGATCGAAGCACGTCTGCTGGAGGTCCAACGCAAGAAGACCGAGTGGCGAACATGACCCTGGGTCAGAGCTTCAGCAAAGCGGAGATGATGTCTCGGCGTATGGAGGAGCTCAACGAGCTCTTTGGTTGATACTAAGTACTGTAGAAACTACACTATCTTGTCCTTTACAATTCCTCGGTGTCGTGACATCGATGTACTGTCTGCTTATCATACACTATTGTTTAGTTCCGTCCTAAGAGCGTGATAATAAAGTAATTTTGAACGAATCTAGAAGGCGAAATGGGCGGCATTTTTGCGAGTTCAAACAAGTACACTATAGCAGTGTCAGTTGAAAATTATGAGGAAGGGATAGTGATGCTAACCAAGGACCTGGCTGACAAACAGTCCAATGGTTACACCGCACGCGACCGATATCATCCGCAAAGCCAAGGAAAATCCGCTGGAGTACTGTTCGGCAGAATTCTTGTACGTCTGAGTCAGCCCTCCACCCTGGGCAATACCAGACTGCGACAAGACGGTCAGGAGTAGAGTAAAAGGAGTCAGGCCTTCCTTACCGGCACCAAAAACAAAACACCCGTTACCATGGCTGTAAAGGCCGTACCGCGCAAGAGACGAGAGTACGCATTCCCGAGACATCCGATTACGAAAGCGCCAGATGCAGATACTATGTCTGGCCTACTGGGGAGCACGGAACTCATCGCTCTGTTGGCTGTATACGAGCAGCAAGAAAAAGTAACCATGATTGCGAGCTGCTTGCGCGAGTTCCACGTCGCGACGCTTTGGAGATTTGACAAGGAGGAGCAAGTCGAGTACAAAGGGACGAGGAAGAGCATTGTCCACCAAGGGAAGGGTTGTCTTATCCAGCCCCAGCGGGGGTCTCGGAAACAACCTTGTACAGCTCAGTCACGGTACAGCCTGATCCAGACATTTGTTTTGCTTACCTTTACGATATGCTCACTTTCGAAACTTCGACCAGTCAATCCGAGGACCCCGCTGACGCTCATCCCTGCATTCGATCCATTCGTCATTTCAAAAACGCCATGGGTGAAGATCGGGGGCATCGTAGCAGGACCAGAATAATAAGCAAGTCGAGCATGGCGGTCAACAACCAGATATAGATCAGAACCAATGGTCAATCCAAAACCCTAATTGCTGTCGGAGAATGCTTTCTTCAATTTGTAACGACGTACCAGAAACAAAGTGTATATGATGGCATAGACAATCCTCACAGAACCGCAGAAAACGTTTTTTGACATCAATTCAAGCGCGGATATGAGAACCGTAAATCCTGGGAGAATTACAACCACCCCTGTTATTAAATATTCTGTCAGCGGAGCTGTGGCAGGTTGCATGTTGAGTTACCTGCGGAAGAGATCGCACTGTAACAGAAGAGTTGGCCCTGATAAATGTTCAGTGGCCTCCCGGTTTAAAGAATTTGTTGGACTGACGCGAAGGTTGCTTAGGCCACGCGCCACGAAGGCAACGATAATGGTGACCGATATTCTACCGCCCAATGTAATTAAGATATGTAGGGAAACTGCGAAACCTACTCATAAACGTTGGCGTACATCGAACTCTTATTTGCTAAGAACACAAGACAACGTGAGGACGACTGGAATATGCGAAACGATAGGACACACCAGCATTCAACCCGAGATATTGTAGAACGGCAGCGCAGCACCCACTTATCCACATGTCTAGGAAGGATCCGCCAAAGACAAGACACAGAGAATCGAGGCACAAGTAAAAGCGAAGCCACAGCGCTGTTTGAGACTGTACACTGGTGGTAGGTTCAAGATCTGCCTCAGCTGGTCTGTGCCTACTTCGGCACTCAGTACGTCATGCAAGACCTTGCGGTATACGTGGTGAACTGCATTCAGGCGAGATAGTGCAATTCGACCTCTTGCGCGGACAAAATATGTCCGTGTCGAAGCAGTACCACCATTTCTGATTGTGACAATTATGATGTTCGGAAGGTGCACAAATTCTGTGAACGTGGACGTATAAGGTTGGATGTGCTTAAAAATGTGGACTATCAAACCTGCTTGAGCGTCCAATATTTTAGAGGCGGCGACCAATTGAGACTCGATTCGGTGGGATGGTGCTCCAAATGTCATGAGAGCTTTTGCAAGCTTGAGGATAAACTTGCGACGGTTATCGATCTCTAATAAAGATGTTTGAGCCGGCGAGTGCGTTGGGCGATATGAGTATAACCTGTAACGTTGCGGATGATAGCAGAGGGCCTTCGAGCCTTTTCGCCGGGGAAATCTGCGGCGCTTCCGTTCATTGTTTCACCCGTCACCGAAGCGCGTTTCCAAGGGTCCTTGTGGACAACATAATTCTCGCCTTCTGAAGATCGGTCTGGGGCAGTATTCAAGCCAAAGTTGAGAAAAGTCGAAAGAATGCCGGGCTTTGACGGTCTTGCGGTTCTGAATTTCTTGGTTTCAGCCGAGCGAGAGGAGTCTTGGCCAAGTTTCTCATCAATTCTAGGCTGTACTGAATGAAGGGGCGGGTCGAATCCGAGTGCAGACGAAGGAAGGGGTTGTTCCCGGGAGGACGCAACGCCGCGGCATGGCGGGACTTGGGATCTTGAGCGTCTTGAGCCTCCATACCAGCCGCAGAGGACGTAGACGATGTTTTAGACGAAACGAGACGAACCCAGTGCCAGCCCCTAACCCGTCACTGATCCGAGGCAGTGATGGGCGTATACTAAAAGCCTTCCGCCAATACACTTGAGGCACGGACATTATTTTTGAAAAAAGCGGGGACTAAGCGTACATAACAGGTATACAGACAGCTCGATACAGACAACAATATATCCAAGACAGAGAAAGAGTTAGCGTATGCAAGCAAGCTCTCACCACACTTGGTGAGTCGGAGGAAGGTAGTCATGTGGCAACAGAAAAGCGTTAATCCCATTCTGAGAGAAAGAGTTTCCGCCTAGAGTTTGGTCCGATATCCAGACCGGGAGCTGTTCGCTCGCAGTCATCTCAAAGCCCCGCCAGATGTGGTCAGCATCGGTGGCGTGGAGGTGCGGTTGGTGGGAACTTCCAGGCACATGTGCACCGCCCGGGCTGGTGAAAGACTCGTACGCAGGAGAAAACGGTTCGGAATGATGTTGCTGTATGTTTCCTGGATGGTTCGGATCGACCGACATCACCATGGGGCGATGAGGATCTCGGGAAGTCTTCGGAGAACGAGATGTGGAAGATCCTGATTTGCGTTTTCTAGATCGCTTCAACATTACTTGAAGAGTCAAAGCATATCGTTTGCCGGGAACTGCGTAGATGATTAGGATATATAATAACACCGTCAATCGAGTTGGCACCATACTTTCTGCCATAAGCGTTGCTAAACGCTCGACTTGGGTTCTGATTTCTGGCATCTCGCTGTCACTTGGGCTGCCAATATCATTCAGGACAGGATACGAAATGGGAAAGAGTAGACGCACAAGAGTCGAGACAAACGCAATAGGAAGGACGCCGCAAACGTAGCAGCTGCATGAGTGTAGTGTACCGCTGAAAAATGATGAGACGCAATACCAAATCAACCAGAGGGACTGACCATATTTCATGCCTTCCCTATATGCCGGCGAGTTGACTGTAATGTCTAGACCCTGCCGAGCAATTTGAATGGAACGCAGAGCTAAATCTTTTTGCTGAGGCGGCATATTCTGCACATCCTCGGGACCGTTAATTCCTCTAAGAGCTGTGGCGTTGTGGAACAGTTCGGCATGCAGGTGCTGGATCTGCAACGACTGGCGATAAAATGCTGGGTACAATGTTAATAGCGGCCAGTATACTTCTCGTGAGTTACGCACCAGCATCCTCGTATTTCTGTGAGAACGCTTGGTCCCAGGTTGCATACCAACTACGGAAATTAAGATCCGCGCGTCGAAGTTCTTCAAAGTGTTCGTCCTTCACTGGGCCCTCAAAGGGAGAGAGGGCGTTATGAACCCGCTCACGGAGAGCCATCAACTCGACAGTAGACACTAAGCGCATGTCATCCTCGATAGCTAGAGGATGCTGCAGAAGGAGGCGACAATGCTTGATACTCTCGTCGTCTTTAAGGACAGCTGGGCGCCCTGTCCCATACGACAATCTTCAAAAATCAACACACATCTGATGAGTGCGAGGGGATCACATACTGATGCTCAAAAGATAGAGGCAGAACCAGATTCGAGATGCAATGACTAGTTCGCGATCCGCCGCCAGATCGATCTGGCTGGCGTTCATACGTTTCAAAAGCGACGGCCAAGCTTTATGCATAGCTATTGCAAGTATTGTTAGGAGGAAAAATATAGACATCACGGAGAGCAACATACACAACTCCATTGCCATCCGGACGGCATGTCCACCGCTCAACCATCCGTTGTCGGACCAACCAGCAACCAGTACTGAGATGAAATTAGCGTGTGTAATTTAGAGATGGTGATCCACTTACTCATCGCTTGAACTGCCTCGTGCCGAGTAACAGGCGAAAATAGAGTAGCTCGGGAAATAGTTTGAACCTCCTCCAGAGTCTGCATATATGTATCGCTCGGTTTCCCTAACGGATGATTAAGAAATCGAATAGTTGATGATTGGACGCTGAACGCACCGCCACCATCGCGAACGCGCGCGGCGACCATGCATATGCAATCCACAGCGAAGGGGGAACGTTCATGCAGTGCGTCAAAGGTGTCGGAATTGGAATCAAACACAGGACTGAGGAGTACGTGAGCTAGGACTCGGTACTCGAATAGAGGAGACTTGCAGAAAAGTGGAGCAGCCGTGATAGAATCTGCCCAGAATGTTAGGACGAGCAAAAGTAAAAGACATCAGTCACCAACATTCTAAACAGCTCCCGAGCCTCGGCTTCAGATAAAATATTTTTACTGACAACTGTGAAACGCTGTTAAGGAGGACTGATCGCGCATGAGCCAAAAGAAATTACCGTCAGGAAAATCAGTGTAGGTCTGCCTCTGTGGCGAATCTTTCTTCGCTTGGCTGCTCGGTTTTGTCGATCAGGAGAGGGCGTCCGGCCTCGACTTTGAGGTCCGCTGCTGTCCCCATTCTCCTGGAGCGGGGTGTTAGGGCAGGGGTTATAATAACCAGGTTTTGTGTGTAGGTACCTTTGCAGCTCGCTCACTGGCTACATCCGCCAGACTTCGTAATACTTCTAACGGGGCGACAAGACCTGAGTCAGGCAGTTCTCCCGTATCCTCCTCGTCTATATCCGACGAGTCGGCGCTGGTGACATTTGCAGAGCCAGGTGCATGCCTCTTGCCAGAGCTACCGGGTTGACTATGTTGCCTCGGCATTGCCTGAGGATGCCCGTTGTCATAGCGGATAGACGATACGTTGGCTTGTTGTGAGGACGGTGGCCCCATCGTCTGGATGCTTGAAAATGGAGGAAGAACAGGGCCTTGAGTTGATTGACCTGAACTAACGTAACCTTGACCTTGGGCTGGGTAGTGGGAATAAGAGCCGGGACTGGGCTGGGAGGAAGGTCCCTGGTAACCTGGGGCAGGAAGCTGACCGCGCGATTGCCGTAGTGGTGGCGCAACATTGTGGGGAAATGTACCGGTTGGAGTCGGGGGCTGGACATCGCCAACGTGCTGATGGCCTATGGGAGGCGTAGACATCGAAGGTGAATGCAGACTAGGGGACGGGTGGTAGGACTGAGGATAAGATGGTGAACGGTTATGCATCGCTCCTCCCCGGACGTGCGACAAAATTTCGGCCACGGAACTTTGAATCGATGATTGGGTGTGGCGAATCTCCGCGACGTGTGCCTCCAAGCTTCGGATACGCCTGAAGTAGGGTTAAAATGAGCTGCGTGAAATTCTTCGCAAGTTACTTACTCGAGCCCAGCCTCTCCAGTTAGAGTCGCTTCCCTCGAAGGTTTCTCGAAAAGACACTCAAGGCCTGTATTGCGGCAACGCCTGCACGGTGGGTTATCGGCGCCTTCACACCTCATCTTCTGCTTTCTGCACGCATTCTAGTGGATGATCGAAATAAGCTATCTGGAGTGAATGAGATAGGGAACTCACGCAGGCCCCTTGGAGGCGCAAGACAGTAAGCAAGAGCGAAGGCAGAGCGATGTGTCATACTAACGAGGGACTCTGTTCAGCGTCTTGACCGCTGGCTTGATGTCGCGCTTGTCATCTTTGCCTGGATCATCGTGGCTATGGATTCCTGGAAGACTGAGAGACGGGTCCATGTCGCGCTGGTCGGCGGCGCCCCAACAAGGTGGAAGGAGGCAAGGCTCTCTGGGAAGCTGCCAATGTTCGATGCAGTCACATGTCACATTCGCCGTCTGTTCCGAGACGCTGAACAGTCGATTTTAGCCCTACATCTGCCGCCTGTAGCTGCCCCCAGCACTGGCATCGCTGAGTCCAATACATACTGTTCCTGCGACGTGTCACGATGACCCATCTGCTGCGTGCATAGTAGACTCAACTGCGATTTGATCTGGCTGTCGTGGCACTCATCTTTCCTTTAAACCACCATGTTCACAATTGTCTCGCATCTCCTCTCAGGTCGCTTTTCGATATTTTCTTTACAATAAGCCATCCCTTTTCACACGCAACCTGTTCTAGCGTGGTTCTGCTTCCTAATCCCGAGCTACGGGACATATAAGGTAGAGTCAAAGAAAACCACATCTCATTGCGCTCAATCAATATGATTAAAGGCTCTGTCCCACCGGCCGGTCTCGGAGCCAGGTGAGGGTGTAACTTTCTTCCAAGAACAACTAAGAATTCTTTATATCTTTGTAAGAACTCGAGCGTTGGTCCCAATATTGGGCTGTCGTCGGAATTGTCGTAAGCTCATCCACATACCGTTGATTACGAGTTTTCAGCCACGGTCAAATTAGGTGGCCTTTGAATATCTCGCAGAGTTCTTGATCAGCTGGTTCGTGCAAGTGTCTATCGTTGCGCCTCCAGTCGCCAATTATTCTCAATACAGGCTGCCTTTCTATTGGGAACTGAAGACTTTTTTCCTCCTGTTTTTGTCTCTCCCTCAAACTCAGGTACGAGCTCGTCGGTCGTGTGCCATCAGCCCAGTGCCAATATATTTTAGGGCTCGACATACATATATGCGACTTATCTTCAACCATTCTTCAGCAAGAACGAAGTCGAATTGGATGCAGGTAGTGTTCATATAATTTATATAACAATCCAGGCCTTGAATTTGGTCTAGGAATTCTCTCCATCCAACGCAAGACCCTGGTCTTCGCACAGGAACGGCTCGCCACTCTCTGGCAGATTCTTGTCGGCGTTCTCAATAAAAATGCTGCTGGACAGCAGGCGACGGGGGCACCAGGCCAAGCTGCAGCGCCAGGGACTGGCTTAACCATGGACTCTGCCATGGGCTTATTCCGCACATATGGCCCGTCCTTGATGAGTGCTCTGCAGCCCGCAGCTGCTCCTGCAGCCCCCCCTGCTACTCCGAGTCCCGCTCCCAGCGCCAGCTCAAGCTCTTTCGAAGTACCTACTGCGGAACGTCGCGCCCCTGTTGCAGAGGCAGCACCTCCATTCCCCGAGCCCCAGCACTCTTGAAACTACAGAGTTTAGATTCAATTGCATCTACAGCGGTACATATAAATACATCCTTCTATGTTATTGTGATACAAATTAGAAACCGACGCGTTGACGACGAAATGCCCCCTCCACGTCCACTGCAGTATAGTCAAGTGTAACTCCGCTGTCAGCGTAGCACTGAGCAATTCTCTTCGTCACCAGCTCCGTGATCCTCAGTAACTCCTCCTCGCACGCCTTCCATACGCCCACCATGACAGTTCCCGGAGCGATTCCTCCACTCTCCTCGGTTGTCGTTTTCTCGGATGCTTCTGTGAAATGCTTCTCCACTCGTTTGAAGAGAGCGTCAACGTGTTTGCGGATGTCTTTGGCGTTGTACTCCTTGACGACCTTCTTCAGGGCCGACTTATTATAACTGGCGTTAGTTGAAACCTCGGACGGAGCAGTTGTCTTCAAAAGACGCTCCACCCCTTCAAAGTAATCCTAGCACCAATGTGAGTAATAAATAATGGCAAGCTAGGGTTACTCACAATGAGTTTCCCAAAGGGCCGCCGGAGGACGATCTTGACATATGCGCCCAGATTTTCGTCGTATATTGCGTCTGCCCTCCGCAAAAACACGGTGACCGACCCAATTTCAATTTGGGACGTCTCGGCGACAAAGTGGTGCATGTTTTCTACATTCCTTGAGACAATGACATGGGAAACAGACAAGTACATACCAATGAGGATAACATGGAAGTTCAGCTGGCCCTTGTCTTCGCCCTCGCCATCCATTTTGGCCATTTGCTTGAGAGACTCAAACATAGATTGGACAATACGATCATAGGCAGCATCCACCGTAGCGCGGATTTCCAGGGAATCAGCACCGATAAGTTGGCTTTCGACAAGACCGATATAGACGGGAAAGTGCTTCACGAAATGGGCTACACCCTTCCGTTTCTTACTGGTCAGCTTTGTCTGCTCGACACCTTTAATTTGCTCATTCTAGAAGATGTTAAGAAAACAGCGACACGGTCCAATGTGTTACCCACAATGTGTCGATCAAAAAGTCCCTTCAGACGCATATGTTGTTTCCCCAGCACATTGAGCAAAAACATATTGCCTCGCTCGTCAGCTTCCGCGACAAAACGTTCAATGCATGCGAGAAGGCCTATGATCTGCCTAGAAGGGAGTTGAATAAGATGACAATAAGCGTAGAAGGAACGGCATACATGCTGTCTTTAGCCAATGCGTTGTCCAACCAGCTCTTTAGTTCCTCCGGCAAGAAACCGAAGATCAGCTCCATAGCCCCGCGAACAAGCTTCATAGTCGGCTGACTAAGTCCAGTGCTGCGCGAAGCTTGTCTCCGGAAATAATTGTCCAGATTCATATAATCGGCGAAAGTCAGTGCAGCGTCGTTGATTTGTAAAAAATCTGCGATGAATTCGTCTTCCCGATAAATCAAGGGTGCGATCTGGTCAAGAATGAGAATGAAAACCTGCGCAAAGGGGTAAGAGAGGCGAGCATTGCACAGGATAAGTGTTTAGACCTCGGAGGCCCTAAGAGTTCCATCAGAGGTTTTATCTTTATCTTTGTTGCGTGCGTCCAATGGGGATCTGATCAATGTACCGGCACGGCGCATTCCCGTTGCTCCCTTCGCATATGTTCCCGCAATCGGAGTGGGACCAAAACCTTAAGAGCGTAGGTGGGAATATATCATAAACAAGTCAAATTCACATACCGTGATCTTGGTCTTCGTCGGATGCTTTTCGAACAAAGTTGATATATGCAGATAAAAGGGCCTTGATCTGAACGTTATGTAGTTCACTAGCGGCAGAGAAATACGTCTCCATCACAAGTCAATTTCCTGCAAGTAAAAACCAAAGGAAACATACTGCGCATAGCTTGGCATACACCTTTTCGTCCAGTTCTTTTAGATAGAGCATCAGACCTGCGTAGCGACCAAGATATTGTTCCATGTCTTGATGTATGAGTATGGTGGGTCTGCCACGGCCGTCCGCTTTTGTTAAACCGTCAGTATTACCAAGAAGCATTTGAGACTGTAGATCCTCAATGACAGTGTGAAACAGTTACTGTTGAACGTACCTGGGCCGTGAACATAATGGAACTGGTGCCCGGGATGTATTTAGCGTCAGCTCATGCACATTGCAACACTCACAGAAAGTCGAACATTCGCTTGGTAAACTGAAAGTTGTGCGTCCGATATTCCTGCAGTCGCTCCATTGTTGCAGCCATCTCTGAAAACGCGCGGTTGAGATGGCAAGAAACATTGACGGGTAAACGATTTACCCGTGTCTTGGCCAGCCTGGAGTGCCTTGTACAGTTCTGTCGCAGCCTCCTCAAGTCGTTGAATACCAGCGGATTGTTCGAGGGATTCCTGAGTGAGAGTAGCCAGTGCTTCTTTATCAACTTGGACTGTTTGCTGAACAAAGATTAATGCTTAAAGAAGTCCATAGGGGGAAACCGTGGTACCAGAAGATTCTCCAATTCCGCCAAAAGCGCACGTTGATTCTGAGTTTGCACCTGGAGACCTCTGTTTTGAGATTGGATGTATGAAATATCATCGCCAACAGCCTAGGAGGACATTATTTTCAAAACAAAACAAGCGAACGAAGGCCTCACGTTGAGGTGAATCTTGTACGATGAAACAAGACTATCCATGTTGTCTAATTCAGATATGGCTTCATCCATGTACTTCAAAACAACATCTATGAGATCGTCAGACTCCAAAAAGGAGTGAATATTGGCCTGTGTAGAATTTTATAGCGCAAATTATCGCCAACAGAACGAATAAAGACCTTGTCGAGAGCCGACAATTCATCCAATAGTCTGGCTTCAATGAGATCTGCGGCTCCTCTTGACGATTTCCGTCCTATCACATCATCAATAGCCCATTCGTATCCTTCTATCATTTCCTCCACGTTCGACATCATCGCCTGGGCCGTCTCTTCCTCTCCGTCACCGTCGTTGGGGACACTTGTGATTAGACGATCCAGCGCTGCTTGGTTTCCGGGGTCGAAGAATGAGACACGAGCATTCTGGTCCCGACGTGAAGCGACACCGTCGGAAGGAGCGCCAACGGTCCCCGCGCGCTTGGTAGTTCTGGGTAGAGGTGAAGGAGCTCTTGCCGGAGAGGGGGGATATGCTGATGCCGGTGTAATGGGGTCATCCTTCGGCGGCCTATTCACAACGAGGCTATCCGAAGATGTGTTCCAGTTCCGGTCATCAGTAGGAATAGGGCGGGAAGGTGTTGGTTGCAGGTTGATAGATGGTATCTGACTGGACGTTGAGGCAGCATCTGAAGGTCGTCGAGCGCTTCGCATACGAGACTGCGGCTGAGGAGAAGACGAGGAGGATGGTGCCGGGCGCGGGGTAGCACGGCTTGATGCATAGCCACGACTTGAGTTGGCGGGAGAAGCAGGTCGTAAGGGCAAACCATTACGGGATTGAGATCGAGGGGGAGGAGACGGCATGCGCTGCTCGTAATCGTTCTCACTCTGAGATGGTGTGGCTCCACGCTGGTTATTAGGTGGCCGCCTAGCTCCTACAGGGTTTCCATTCTGGATAGGTTGTCTCCCAGCTGCATAACATCAATTGAGCTGGATAATTCAGCACAGATAGCTACGTACTCTGGGGTGCATCTGAAATTCCTTCTAATTGTAATGAGACACCTGGCGAGACCGTACGGAATAATTGAATGAGGGATTCCAAGAATTGCAGTTGGTCTGCGGGACTTTCGGTCTGCCATTTGTACGTCCTCGACAGAGTTATGTTAAAGGAAAGAGGCTGTAATTGATTAGGTGGGCAGGGATAGTAAGTGAATAGCGCACATTAACGACTTGCAATGCACGAAGCTCTGGGAGCCTCCAAGTCTTTCCGACGGAGAATGAGCCGTTGGTGTTCAGCTTGGACTTGTGCAAAAACCCATTGCCGTTGCTGGCCTCTTGAGAACGGTTAACGCAGTAGACCGACTGACACTGGAGAAACATACGCGATAGAAGTATGTATCGAGGCTTCCGGCCACCGCCCTCGGGGCCTGCATCCTCCCATATCTTAACATGAGCTACATAGCTCTCTTCGAGGACACCTGTAAACAGCACAGTTGATTTTGTCTGGAAGAATCGAACACGCGCGACTCACCAGCCGCGTTTCGGCGCGAGAATACGGACGAGATAATTGTCTGGCGTTGATCGGCCATGGTCGTTGCTGAAGCAAGCTCATATGACGCTGTGCAACTTACTACCTTTGGCCGTGCTTGTTTCTGACGTCCATCGTTCGCCTTGTAGGGCCTGATCGGGTGCACAAGAATTTCCGTTAGAATCGGCTTAGAATAGAATTCGCGTCACGCTCCTGTCACTCACCACACGGCCACTTCTTTCTCGCTCTCCCTTGCATCCTCCAAGCTCCAAGCATCCTCCGTACTGTCCATGGCGACGAACACGCAGCCAAGTGCTCCCGACACCCCTAATAATGACCCCAGCTCTTCCAAAACAACTGCGACATGGCTTACGGAGGAAATCAAGGCTATGCTACGTGAACTGACTGAAAAGAAGGACACGCAGATGAGCGGGAATGGATTCAAACCTCAAGTTTGGGCCTCAGTAATAACAAAAGTTCGTGAGGCAAATCCCGATGCCAATCCCCCAAAGGACAAGCAAAAATGTATGAATAAACTGAGCTATGTGCGTAACCACACACGATTACGGCCGCGCGAGCACTAACCATGCAGCAGCTCAAGAAAGTCTTTGACCTCTACCTCTTTGTGCAGAAATTCTCTGGTACCGGCTGGGACGACGACGCAAAGCATGCGACGAACACGGAGGGCTACGTGGCAGACTTTGTCAAGGTGCGTCACTGTGCTTCTTGGCTGCTTGCACCAAGCTGACTACCCACACTAGACATATGGGGACCAGTATGCCCGTTGCTTCAAGTCGGCTTGCCCCTACTGGACCGAACTCGACATGTTGTACAGCGGACTGATCAACAAGGCGACTGGGGAGAATGTGGAACATCTCGGAAAGCTAAAGAAGACGCGGCGCAGGAAATCAGCCCAGACGAGCGCGCCGGACGCTACTCCACGTGCAGGTCCAAGCACCGGCAGCCCAGCGCGTGCACCGCTTGGCTCCATCTCTGCCAACACCCCCAACACCGCCAATTCGTCAGCGCAGAGTGAAACAGCTCCGCAGCCCGGATCTACCGCCCACGAGAACGAGTTTGAAGATGAACTTGACCTTGTGCGAGCATTTTCTCCCGCATATATCCGCGTTCGGACTCATCTCTCCTAGCTTTCAATCACCCGAAAGCCCAAGAAGCGTGAACGTGCCGAGACAGATGATGAAAGCAGTGACAACGTCGACGAAAACAAGGACAAGAGTGCACCCAAACGCCAGCGTACCAACTCCGGAGGTATCGCTCGCCGTAATGCAGAGGCAGGTACTCAAATCTCGCGTGCACTTGACAACCTCTCGGCGGTCATGGCGCAGCCACTCATCACGTCCGAAGACCTCAGCCATATCAATGAAGTGGTTGAAATCCTCAAGGACACTACACTCCTCCCTGAAGATCCTCGCGGAAAGCTCTATCGTGCCGTCTCGACTGCTCTCAGCGGTGACCCGGCTCTCGCTCGTCTGTTTATTCAGGAAACAGATCGCATCCGACGGATCGGGCTTCTCGAAGGCATATTGGAAGACAAGGGTCTGTTGAATCCATTCTAGGTGTGTCCCTTTGCTGTCTGCCTGATGGTATACCGTACTTACCGTGCATTTATGCGTAGATATTGCTATTTCTGCATCACTTAAAGTCCCAGTTGCATAGTTTCAATGTTTGTCGTCTCTCTCCGCATTGTACTTTTATCCGCATTGTTTCTCTATTGTCTTTGTTGATAGCCTTGTCAAATTTGTACAACGAATGGAATCAAATTACATTTTGTAACTACTGCATGTCCGGGTGATCGAGAAGATATACAGACCACATTGCCTGAGCGATTCGGTCCCGGCGTGCATCTGCCCTCGTTTTCTGTGCATCATCAATGGCGTACACATGCTCAGGCTCGACAGCTGGCTCTCCCGTAAAGAACGGGTCCCCTCGACATCATACTCCTCGTCGTCGTCCAGGTCGTTGATGTGGGAGTGGATGCGTAAAAAGTTGTGAAGAGCGGCAGCTGCACCCACGATCAGTGCCTGCTGCCTGTAGCTGTATTCAGGCCGTGAGATGAGTAGCTGGAACCGTCGCTTGACAACTCCAAAGATCCGCTCAATAACATTTCGAAGTTGCGCATGACGGAGGTTAAAGAGCTCCTGAGGCGTCTGAGGGCTGTATTGACTAGGATCAGCAGAGATCAGATGTGGCCATGTCATTCTCACCGCTGCTTTCCGCTCTTCCACTCCTTCAAGTGATAACGCACACCGCGGTAAGGAGCCATCAGCATGTCACAATTGGGAAACCCCGCATCTGCCAGATAGTAGCGGCCAGGTGGTAAAGTAAAGCCATTTCGTCGAGCGCAGTCAAAAACAAGCCCATCAGCGGCAGAACCTTCGTAGCCAGGCATGATATGGAGGAACCGCATCTCAAAGTCACAGGTGGCGATCGTATTCTGGGTGATGTCGCCATTCCGGTCCCGGTAGCGCAGGATGTGTTGGATGAGGACATAGGCTAGGAAGTGAACTCCGTCTGTAGCACCTCGACAATACTTGAAGAATGGATACCAGCGCGGGTCAGATAGGATTTTCACAGGGGTCTCGTCAACGGGATCTCGGACATATTTGACAAAAAAGTCGCCCGTGAGCGTTCCGAGGCCTTTTCCAGATATCTGTTGCCTCGGACTCAATCAGCGCGTGATAAGGATCCATGCACGGGCACGCACCGGCTGATGGTATCTCCCGAACGCTGAAATCTCTCCTGCAGCTCTCGCTGACTGCTTCCGTGAACCATCCAGTACATAAACATCGCAAGTTGCTCTTGGGACGTGATGAACCGGCTATCTGCAAGGTGTCCGTTCGCAGCCAACTCTGCCCAGAGTAGTGAGAATTCCAAGGCTGACATCCCGAGCTCTCGATGGCAACGATCTGGATGCCCCAGAAGAACTTCATCCAGCCAGGCTCTTCCCGTAAGAATTGAAGTGTGCATTGGCATTGGTAGCGGTCGTTCGAGCTCCAGGAGCGCAGTGCTGAAAAAGACCACAGCAATAACAGCACTGTGGGTGGCGGCACGTCGTTTCTGGATGGTAGAGACCTTTACGCGCTTGGCAGCAGGTTGTCTGCGTCTCAAGTATGCGGGCATCGTGTGTGAGTGCGGTACAAGTGTGCTAGCGCGTCGAGGCGCGTTGTTCGCTGTGGTTAGAGGCCGTGTGACTGATTGTGACATTCTATAGAACTCAAATTCTAAGGAAATTCTCGTGCACCCGATCAGGCCCGTACTTTGACTCTTCTCATACGCCATCAGATGGTTGTCTGCCCCTACTTTTGTCCTCAACCACGAGCTGCACCGAAACAATACCACAAGCGACGTTCCCAAACCACAATAAAGCATCCTTGTCTTCTGTCCCATAAGTAATGCCTCGCCAGGAACTTTCCTTGGTCTCTCACATCTTGCGCCGGCCGCCATCCATCCACTTTCTTTTCTCTCTTGTATCATGACTTCTCCTGCGTGCAAGACGTCTCTTGACCTACTCGCTGACGCTGCCCTCCAGCTCACTTCATCCGCAGCTTATGACCACGACTTTCACGACCTCGACCACTCTCCCCCTCATTCCCCTTCGCCGTCCTCTACGAGTTACGAATGTCCCCCGACACCACCAAAGCGTCTCGACGCGGGTTGCAGCGCTCATCAGCTGCGACCAAGGACAAAGGCGCACAAACCGCATAAGAGCTCACGGCTCCCCATAAAACCGAGACCAGAGTTGAAAATACGCAGGAAGGAACTAATGGTCCGCGCTTGTGGCATCAAGTCGCTGGAAAACTCTCCTGTAAATGAGCAACAGCTATTTGTGCTACGCACTGTTTATGACGAGGTATTTATTGGTCTGGTCAGTCGTTTGAATCACACTGAGACTGCACAGATCACCATGTATCCACCGGAACCATGGCTGGTTCTCATGGCCGTCGTTCTGTTCGCCACCTTAACCTGGATTTTTTTCAGATTCTAACCTCTTTCAATCAGATCCAGATCACTTCGCCAAATTAAAAATTGGTTCTCGAACACCCGGTTTGTAGTTGGACAGTTCGGTTTCCTTTTGTCGCTTACCTTCCGGTATACAGACAAAAGAATCGATGGGGCGACGTTGTGTGTGCGCGAACAGACCTCGGAGAACGTCTGCGTCTGCGCCCATCCGCAATCGAACTCTGCGAACAGTGGTCTGACGCCTTCTTCGAGGAGGTTTTGATGATTTTAAATTATAGAACTGCGCGAAGGCTCCAGTGGGAACGTGCACACGCAATGAACAAATTCACCCTCACGAAATCGTAAACCTAATTCGCTGTAGACACTTTATAATGCCCCTTACTAAGCATGTAGCACTAGTTGAATAGTTCTGTAATATCTGTAATACTGTCTGGTTTAGTCGGCCGAATGTGTTGTGTCATTTTCTTTACGAGTCCGGCTGGGTCGGACCGTGACGTCTTCGACCAAAATTCACGGAAGGACCATTCGAGCCTGTATCGGCCAAGTTCGTCGGCATCAAGTAACTCTACGCGCGAATTCGAACGAGCCTGAAATGGCAATCGACCTTCGCCTCGTTTTGGCTTCGATTGGGCTGCTGTGGTATGCTGGTTTATGGGCGGTTGGTCTGCTGGGCTGCTGGGCCGCGTAAGTCACACTCTTAAGTGTCCCGGCATCCTCTTGAATTGTCCCTAGGCGAAAACGGTACAGACTTCGCCCCCGCTCCCCATTAGCAGCGGCTCCCCCTTCATCCGTTCCTGGTGTATCCATCCTTCGTCCACTGAAGGGTCTTGACACGAATCTCTACGAAAATTTGGAATCAACATTTGTCCAGGAGTATCCCAACTACGAAATTTTACTGTCTGTGGCAGACGAGAACGACCAGGCTCTGCCTGTCGCCCAAGAGCTCATATCAAAGTACCCCAATGTAAATTGTAGAATCATCATCGGTCGGTGAACTTTATGCCATGCCAGGGACATGGCTCACGTCTATATAGGCGAGGAAATGGTTGGGGCAAACCCCAAAGTCAACAACCTCATCCGCTCCTATCGCCAAGCGGCGAACGACATTCTATGGGTCATCGACTCCAATGTTACTGTTCATCCAGGCACATTGGCACGCTCTGTGGATGCCTTAGTGGGACCGCCCTCGACGACTGTTCCGCGCAAACGTATAGCGCTTGTCCATCACGTCCCCTTCGCAGTTGTCACGGAATCGAGAATAGGTTCCAGAATTGAGGAAGCCTTCCTCAACACGAATCACGCTAAAATGTACATCGCTATCAACACTGTAGCGGTGGAATCGTGTGTCATGGGCAAATCCAACCTGTATCGTCGCTCAGACCTGGAACGCATCAATGCTTCGTTGAAGCCAATACAGTCATCCGATCCAGCGGCCACTCAGCCCGGTCAATGTGGTTTGCCTGCCTTCGGTCGTTTTTTAGCCGAAGATAACATGATCGCGAGCTCATTGTGGCACGAACTGGGAGCTAGACACGACCTGTCCTGTGATATCGCACGGAATGTCGTCGGAAACATGTCCCTTTCGGACTACGTGTGGCGTCGCGTACGGTGGATTCGTGTCCGCAAACACATGGTCTTGAGCGCGACATTGGTAGAACCTTTCACGGAATCCGTCGTCCTGTCTATCATTTGCGCTTCAAGTCTCAAGTATCTGTTTGGTGTCCAGTTCTGGATTTCGATCTGCGTACATTTTGCCCTGTGGGTGTATGTGGACCTCGACGTTTACGCGTCTCTCGCCGGACATCCATTACCCGCCTCCATCCGCTGGCAGTTCGGGGCTGCATGGGTCGCTCGGGAGTTGTTGGCGTTGCCAATATTTCTTTTTGCTATATTCGGGAGCGAAGTGACGTGGAGGGGCCGCACTTATAGAGTGCTACAGAATGGGGAAGTTGCGCGAACGGAAAAGTCTCGTTCGTGGTTCCAGCGCCTTAGGCAACCAAAGAACTATGATCCAATCGACACAGGGCTCTAATTTCATCTGGTCTGTGTACCCGTGCAAATGTACCACCTGAAAGACGTTTATAAATCCACAATAATAACCAAACTGCTTAGAGATCTAAACTAAACAACTCCGAGGTGTTCTTGAATGCCTTTTCCGTGATCTTTTCCAGAGGAATGTCGTGTAATTTATGCATCACCCAAGCGACTCCCCCAATTGCGCAGGGCTCGTTTCGACCTTTGACCGCTTTACCCTGTGTAAAGCTCTCAGGCTTCGTGGAAGGGGGAAAGTACAATTCTCGCAGCGAGGGCGGAACAGACGTAAGATGCTGCATGGAGGCATGTCCGCCAGTCATTGAACACCATGGTGCATCTGAGGTAGGTCGGCAACTGCTTGGAGACTGGGGTAGAAATCGTACCCGTCTCAAGCAATATTCTATCAGGACGGATGGCCTTGGCAGTTTTGAGATTTTCTTCTGTTTTGAGAGAGCAACCGTTCACACTGAAAACCTGGCACGATAAGTGCGCAAACTTCGCGATGAACACAAGACGTGCCTGATGTAGAATCCCATGTCCATCTGAGAGTAGAAGTTGGGTAAAACAGTGTAACCGTCGATAGTTATGTTCGCTTACGAGTTCGGAGACCTCCTCTAACGACCCTGTGAAACTGTGAACGACACCACCCTTGCCGCCAACTGCTTTACCACCATCCTCCCCAAATCCTTCTTCTCGTAAGATAGTCACAAGGTCAGAATGGGCCGCCCGTGAATGCAAAAGAGTGGAAGCGAGTATTTCCTCGCCAGCGCCAGCTGCGACCTAAAATGCTTCTGCTGCACGTCCGGCATGGCAAAATGTGTACGATCGTAATCTGAATATGACGCCTCGTTGATGAGCAACGGAGAATTATAACTCGGGGGTTACATTTTCACCTAAGCCACATTCACCAATCGCCACGGCTCGCCCTTTTCCGTGGAGATTATTGGCGACTATTGCATCTAACGCAGACAAATATGCATCTGGTCCACCCTTGAATGTCTCAAATTCTGCTGAACGAGTCGGATGACATCCAATTGTACAGAAAAAACCTGCGAATTTTGGTGGGATGAATACGGTACTTGTTTCACGCGTACCAAGCTCTTTAGCAAGGGCCAAGGCCTCCTCGGATTCGCTAAGACTTGTGCCTGTTATGATCATAGACTTGACACCGGCGTTTTGGGCTCGCTCCAGGATTGCATGGAGGTCATCTAAAAGCAATTAATAAGTTGTAAGCGAGACGAGAACTTCTTGGTCCGACCATCGGTGTCGCTTTTGCCATGGTAATGTCCTCGGAATACGGGGTCGGTTAGATTTACTAGTACATCCTGTGATTGGAAGATAGGATACGTCGGACGGATGGGCGACTGACCACCAATGTCGATGAATCGGTGTTCTGCTTTTACGACTTCACTTGGAGCCACTACTGTTACAGGCATGGCTGGCCAAGGGCGTTCAAGTTTCAAGTTGAACGCCGGAGAGGATGAGATTGATGATGGTGGGCAACGAATAGGCGTATATATGTTTCTTGGCGGGTCCGCGCTGCGAGTCAGCTACTTTGGTTGACATACTCTTCCAGGAGTAAAACATGGCAGAACTGACGTGTGGTGACTCGTTTCGCGCTTTTGAATGCAACTTCAAGTTGTTGCATTAACTGAGGCTACCTCCGGATCAAATTATCTTCAGCCGATCTCCTATCCCAACCGGAGTAAGAGCCGGGGTTGCCGGCCTTTGAGCTCTCTTGTCCTAACTTCATGGAACGCGTTAAGCAACTCGCTGCTCATCTAACATCTTCGTCCAAGGGACTCCCCGCTCTCGAGCGCAAACGCCCAGACGATGTAGTGTATAGGAGCTAACTCTCTGTTGAGCTCGGAGCCTCACGAATTGAAACATCTAGAATTACGTTCGCAATGCGCTCCCCTCTTTGCAAAGCAAAGCGCGGTGGTTTCAAGGACGCCAGGTCGCCGCATCTGTCACGTACTGCCACACGAATTATTTCTAATGCTCATCCCAGGACGGATGAATTGATGCTAGAAATGTTCAAGGTAACAAATTCTTGACGGTGGCAGCTCCAGTTAAATAATTCGACGCGTGCTAGCATACTCTTACGCACTCCAAAATTGATCCCGCCCTTGTCGGCGACATTTGTGTCGGGACAGTCCTGACCCCCGATGCCACCTACCAAGCGAGAGCAGCAGCCTTGGCTGCAGGGTACCCGGATTCGGTTCCAGTTCAGGTCATCAACCGCTTCTGCTCTAGCGGTATTGGGGGTTTTTACTCAATTCAACGTTGGACTTAGTTTTGTCTTTTCGACAGGTCTTATGGCGGTACCAATTGTCTCCCTTCAACAGCTGAATTCCTAACTGGTCATTTAGGTGACTACGATCGCGAACCAAATTCGCAGTGGGCAAATCGAGGTCGGCAACAGTTTATGGGCCTCAATTTCAAATGGTGTTAACACCTTTATAGGTGGGATTGGCGATAGGCGTCGAGTCGATGTCTGAAAAGTGAAGTGGATGCCTTTGTCTACTTTCTCATTCTCATCCTTCCTAGTCCTGACAATGGAGGACCTTCCCAAAGTGAACTTATCGCCGTCAACACAGCAGCTAAAGACTGCACTCAACGCATGGGCTGGACGAGCGAAAACGTTGCATCGGATTTCGAGGTTTCGAGGAAAGATCAGGACGAATTTGCTGCAATTTCTTTCAACCGCGCAGAAGCTGCTGAAAAGCTGGGGTACTTCACTCGCGAAATCATCCCCTTTACGGTGTTCAGCAAAGATCCTGCAACTGGGGAGCGCACTAGGGTTACAATTATGAAAGACGACGGCATTAGATACGGGACGACAGCGGAAGGGCTTTCTAAAAATCCGCTCGGCTTTCCCTCAGTGGGGCAAAGGCACAACTACCGGAGGAAATGCTAGCCAGATCACAGATGGAGCAGCTTCGGTACTTTTGATGACTAGGCAGAAGGCGGAAAGTCTCGGTCTCAAAATTCTAGCGAAACATGTGTCGACATCAGTAACGGGTATTTGGACCTTGTCATTAGAAACTCGCTGGAGGATGTTCATATTTCATTAGGTGTCGCTCCCCGAATCATGGGGGTGGGACCGGCCTATGCCATCCCAATGGTTCTCCAACAGTGCGGCATTTCCCAAGACGATGTTGATCTATTCGAGGTATATTGCTTAGAAATTCGAAATTAAATTACCCATCTTCTGTCAGATCAACGAAGCGTTCGCCTCACAATGTTTGTACACCATCCGGGAGCTAGGTTATCCATGTGCGTCTCAAGGCTGATTCCATGCCATCACGACTAACAGCAAACCGAACCGCCCTCAGCGATAAAGTGGGTTACGAGCTTAGATAGTTGTTCCTGACTTCATAAACAGCTCTAGGTCAACGTCAATGGCGGGGCGATAGCTTTGGGGCATCCATTAGATAAGTTTCGAAGGACCACCTGGAAAAAAAACCTATTCTTATTCCTTTTGGCCATATACGCTGCACAGGTGCACGGCAAATTGCGACTGGCCTTAATGAACTGGAGCGTAGGAAGGGCAAGGTAAGGACGGCAATGCAAGCGACGCGATGAAACTAACATACCTATGAAGGTTTTGGTTACTTCAATGTGCATCGGGACGGGGATGGGCGCTGCTGCCGTGTTTTTGAGAGAGTACTAGCTCTATTTGTTCGTTCTACTGTACTAGTCTCCCTGAGGCAGAGGTAAATCAGTTCCCTTGAACTTAGTGCCTCAGGATAATCCTGCCCCTAGGCAATGCTGTAAGTGTACGTAAGTATGCTTTGTATAGTAAATTTGATGCCGATCACCACAACGACCTGAACCTCCACTCTCTTTAACCACTACTTATTTTGCGGCCCTATGGCCCCCCACTACGATAATCTAAACAGCGGACATCAGGTATATGGCTCAGGTGGCGCATATTACAATGAATCATCCGCTGGATTCATCACCCTCAAAGACACAACAAGAAACGACGAGCAACTGGATCAAAGTATGGAATAGAACGCCTCTTTTACCGGTGTCTTCTCATTCTTCGGTCTCGGTCTAGTTTGGTATCCCAGTCTTGCTCCTAATCATCGCCGGTGGCGTGGTTGGGGCCATTCTCGCTACACGCAAGAAAGGGAACTCGAGCACTCCTTGCTGCTTCCGCCAGCGCCAAACTCGAAGTCGGCCGTTTCGCCACAGCTACCAACAGCGAATACATGATGCCCATATACACTTCCACCACAACACGGCTGCATTCTCTTCGCCTACCTTCGTTTCAACAGACACCGTCGCTTGGCCGAGCGACTCCTTTGCACCTTCCAGCCCCGATGTCCTTACGTCCGTATGTTACTCTACCCCGAGCGGATTTCAGCTCCAGCCAGATCCTCGCGTAGCGAGGGAACGGTCTGCGTCTCATGGATATATATTTCTCATTGAGCGTATGCCTGACCGTCCTCGGCTTCGTCGCCCCCGCCTACAAGTGGGCTGCTATTCCAAAACCTGATTCAGAACGACGCCCTACCTTAGTGTAAGATCCCTGGTTCCTCATGGCTGGTTCCTGACTCAGACATTTAGGGAGATGGAATGAAAGCGGGGCATGATCTTCTTGACGCTTCCCAAGTATTACGATCTCCCACCCGTGGCATAATTTCATGGAGTAGCGCAACCCGTTGTCTCTCATTCCTGAATGTTAATTGTCCGTTCTCCTCGCAGCGGCGACAGGTGGTATCTTGGACATGCACGCGAGGGTCAAAATGAGAGTCAAAAGCCATGTCATACGTCTATAGGATGACGAACGACACCAATTGGGTGGACCGCTTGTGGTACCGAAATCCATGGGTGAGTATTCGAGACGTTGTATGTTTATTGCCTCATACGTATGCAGAATGCTTGCCGGAAACGGTTTCCACGTTCCTTTGGCCGGCCGATGACGACAATGGGAAACTCCCTCCACTTT